>ML787796.1:0-17728 GCA_009831015.1 Picea engelmannii
GAGATAAATTGATTAGAGAACCCAACTATCATAAGAGAAATACTTTATTCAATGGGAAAAGTGAAAAAAGGATAGAAACCACCAGGGTAAAAGTGATTGTTGTCCATGAGGACAAGTGTGAACCTACCCCAAGAGTGTGGGAGGTTAGGAAACAAGCTAGCAAGAAGTTAGGACAAGACTCCCAAGAGTTAGGGAGAAAGATAACTAGAAAAAGAAAGAAAAGACCTAGACAATCTATTATTCTCATCTTCGTAAAAAAAGGGATTTGGAACAAGTATGGTGTAAATAGGATGTTGTTGAGTACTTGTGTAGAATTAGAGTTTGGTGGTTCTGAGAAAGAGCCAAGTTCTGGAAATTACCTGGAGAAGGTTCTTGACATTCTCATTTTTCCTGTGGAATAAAGTGTTTGGCTTGGGGGTGACTAGAGTTACCATAATGTAGTTGCTCTAGTCTATGGTTGGGAGGAACTGGACTCTCTCCTTAATTTGTCCTAGTAAAGCCTTGCAGTTCAGATATGTGTATTCAATTTTGTCAATTAATTTCTTTAGAATTATTAGCTCTCATATCTACAGTTTAGATGATTGGTGAAATCATTTTCGTACTGGTTTGATGTTAATATTTTTTTTACAGAATAATTTCTTAATAGTATATTGCTAGAGAACACCATTATACAAGAAAAGAATACAAAATGACATATAATTAGAGAATCTTTAGCTAGTTTATCACTGCCATTATTTGCACAGAGTTTTAAGTTTTTATCTCTCAATATTTTTATATGCATTTAACAAAAAAATAGAGTAACAAGAGTAATCTTTGATTGTAGTCAAAAACCCTGGTAAGGGGAATATTCATTAAAAGTTTATCTACAGGAAATTTTTATGTATTATCTTAGAACAAATCAAATTTCTTGTTGTTCAGACAAAATAACAACAACATGCAAGGAAATTGTATCCATAGACTAAATTCTCTTATTTACTTTCAAGGAATAAAAATAAGTGGGTAATCCCTGTATATGTAATAAAAAATAATGAAACTTATATATTAAAGAATTCTGTAGCTACATAATTGACCTCGACGTATAGCATCTTGTCCATACAACAAACGAGTGAAACTACCACAGAGGTAACATAAAAATAATAAATTGATTTCTTTAGAATCCTTATAAAAACATGGTCAACTCTTAAATCTAGAAAGTCAAGTCGAAAGTTACAGAGAAAGTTTGCATAGAGATAGACGTGGTTAAGAACCATTGCAAACTATAACAAAACCACTTCAATCATACTAGTGGTCACAACGTAGCAAGGAAACTATAAATATTATAAGGAATGACCGACATGCTTAAGTCAACACTAATACATTTGTTACCTTTTGGTTCTTGTTCAAAACCTTGAATTTGAATAGGTTGTGGGTTAACCATGTCGACGCTTAACATAAGGTATTTCCCTAGGTATCGCGAAACACCTTTTCTCTATAACAAAAGATAGATGTATAATTTAGATGTAAAAACTTATAATGTTTAATGTAAGATGAATGATCAACCGAGACATAGAGGTGATGGGTGACGGGTTATACCTGCAAAGAATTACAGAGAGTCACCTACGTTTGATTACAAAGCTTGACACCATCTTAGATGTAGCCTTGTTCTTGGTCATGAGGCCGTTGTATTTGTGACATGAAGCAAGGAATTTAAAATTAACTACAGAAAAATAGAGGGGATCCTTCTAAAACAAATAAAAATATGATAAACCCATTAAAATTACCCGAAGAGTTACAGAGAAATATTGTCGAACATAATGAGGGCTTGCTGGTTGACATATCCCCTGAAGAGAGTAATGTAAGTGAAGCCATTCCATGGAATAACCCTATCTGCAAACAAAATGAGAAAACACATATGGTTAATAATATTAAACTTATAGCCGAATTCAATTATATAAAAGTTCGAATTCCTGTAAAGAATGGAAGAATCAAACTCAACCATACGATACAAATGCTCAAACATACTTAGCTTGCAATAGAGTTTTGGGTTGGGTGTGGGAGGCATTTCCCCTCTCATTTGATAGTACTGTCATTTTAAACCTGTTCCACCAAGCGTTAAGATGGAGTTTAGCATGGGTGTTGAGTACCCGGTTCCAGAAGCAAATATAACCAGAATGCAAGTAACAGAGCATGAAATAAGAGTTACAGAAATCCATAGAGCAATCCTTACCAGAGCATTCCTTCATACGAGAAGACGAAGAAAATAGTCTGAATGAGAACCACACCAGAGACCTCCCTTATTAAGAGGTAGTGAAAAATGAAAGAGAGGTAAGGACTCAATGATCAAAAGCTTGTCTACATCGAAACCTCATAGTACGAGAACTTGAGTAATGGAAATTAATGGCTCGATTTTCAACAGTAGGTAAGTCTATATTGGAGCTATTACAGTCTCCACGCACATGACAAGTGGCGAAGATATTAATTGGTGAGTAACCCAGAGTGGCAGAGTTCATACGACTAGTTCTCCTTTAGCCTCATATAGCTGATAATAATAGGTAAGAGGATATGGTTTCAAGTAATAGTGTGTACCATGGCCTAAATTTTCCTGTAAGGCCGTGTTGGTCATGGGCCATACCCCAGGTTAACCCTGGTATGGAGGATGTCATACAGAGGTTACAATAACTACCTTATTTATAAACCTTTGGTATCATATTACAAAAGATGAGAGTTGAGATATGTTTAAGACTTTGATAATATTTGATACCTTAAACTATGCCAATGGGATTAATAATAATTTGTGGGTGAACCAGGAATAATAACCTTGTAAATAAATATGATTTCTACACTTGAGATCAAGGGGGGTTTCAATCTTAGGATATGTAATTCATGGTTTATCCATCCTTAAGAGTACCAATAGAAATTGAGGAGTAAGTGTTAAAGACCAACATGACGAATTTAATGGATAGACGAATGATATACACGTGTAAGGGTTGGTGTTCACCACTACTAGTTTGAGAACCATAACCTGGAAAAGAGTCCCGACAAGAATCAAATCCATGTAAAAGTCCAGACTATGGAAAGTAAATATACTAATTAGGAAGAATATGAATTTTATGTTGTATAACGGGTTCAACTACATTTTTACCTTGGGTTTGTGAGGATACTTTGACAGTATTGTTGCTTGAGATTTGTTTAATCTGTCATGTGAAAAGAAAACATTAAGAGTAGTATTGTTCACTTTTTGTTAATTTTTTTTCTTCTTTTAATTGGGGTGATGTTATAGACATGGAACAACTTAATGGCGAAGATTGGACATGGAATAACCTGAACACGCTCTACTGGGAAATTGGCTCTATTTTAGTTTCTATGATGTGTTATCACATGAATTTGTCAGATTCCCGTGGGTTTGTGGTTTCTACCTAAGTCTATGTTTTTCCCTGTCTCTCTCTCCTGTCCCAGACCAAATTTTAAATTTTCCCCCTTCGGCTTGTAAAATCATTTTCGTTCGCCCCCCTCTGTGTTTAAAATGCCCCGGTCTCCCTGTTTTCCCATCCCACAACCAGTCGTCCGAATCCTCGATCATGCAGGCCGCAACCATGAACACAAAGCGCAACTTTCTTAACAGTCCATTTCAGGCTTGAAGCACAAGCAAAAGGCAGTTTTTATCTTTTAACGACGGATATCCATCAGGCGAATTAATCGACGACGTGCATTCTTTCGAAAGGTTAAAAGTGCGCGAGGTATATCACCATAGCAAAATGTCTGAAGTCCCAAGGTCAAGCAAAGGTTAAATCTGGACCGTATATCTCAAAGGGATGCGTGGAACCAGATCTGAGAAGTCATAGTTTCGCAAATTAGAGGTTTTAGCATGGAGCACGATGCAAGTTCATGAAACTCGAAGTCCTGAAACTCTCAAAAGTTGGGCCCAAGGTCATAGCCCGAGGTCATATGGAAAGAGGGGCCATAAAGAACGGTAAGCACCTATTGAGCGACTGACGACTGGGGTTTCCGGGAAGCAATCATGGCCATCAAATTCAAAGTGAGTCCGACCGTCGATCTGAATAGGGCCATTTCCCAATTTCGAGCCTCGGGATATTTGGAATCCAGTGGAGTGGAGACTCCCGAAAGACAAAATCCTAAAGAGCCTTTAGATATGAGGCTTAGGTCATGGCCCAAGGTTGCATGCAGGACGAAGCGATGGAGAGGATTTGTGCCAAAGGGTCGAAATCGCCCGTATTGGTCACAGAAGAAGATCTGCATGGCCTCGAGGCACTGAGATTGACTCAACGAAATCATGGGCACCACCTGGAACACTCATGGGTGTCAGGTCCTATCCTGATCCCAATGAAGGTAGTTATTGAATATTGGGGGCGACAGTTGAGACCTCATCTCACCCCATAAATGGAAAGCATTGCAGAGCGCAACCATGAAGGGATGCTGATGATCCGAAGCTTCCTTATGGGCATTTTTTCCTGTAAAACACATAATTGCACCTGGCTCACATCTGACATGAGAAAACCTATACAATTTGACAGAGCAGGTGCCAACTGGAAACATTGAATGTAGGGGTCTAATCAAATTCCTGGTGGTTGCAACATTTTTAGTATATATAAGAAGTTTTGATATTTTGTTATAGTCGAATGGTTGAGCTAGGCTCCCTACTATTGTAATATTTTGATGAAGAACATTGATTCTCTAGTTATGTACTTGATTTGAGACTTATTGATTAATCTAAGTCATCTTTCTTACCCCATCTTATTTGCCTCTGATACTGGGAGAGTTCATGAATGACTGATTCACATGAATTATTGTAACTGTATTATGATGAATGTTTGATTATAGTGTTGTTATAATTTCTTGCAGTTTCTTTGAAATTTGAATCCAAGAGGATCTTGTGTTTGAGTTTTTCCTCCTTAGACTGCTTGAAGACCTGATGTCCATAACAAACCTCTACACCTTTCTCACCAAAGTCTTCCCTCTATTCACCCTTACTCCAACTTACTGACTGAAGTTGATTCCAGACCTCAATTGCTTGTGCATGCTAGTCCAGATTTCTGAGTTAGAACGTTATTATCATTGAGTATTCCCAATTTGACCACCTAAAACTCATTTACATTTACTGTATAAATGGATCGGTACTGGGCTTAACTTCTATGCAATATGAAGGTAACTTCTAGTGCTAACATTTCTGGTGCCGTTGTTGGGGAACGAATTGAAGACATTTCCCTGGGATAGAATGACAAAGAAGCTCTAATTCTGAAGGTGCATCAGATATCAATACCATTGAAGATTGCAGCTTGCACTTGGAGACTCCACTGTTTTGATTCCACCGTTTCAGTTGTGGCTCCAAAAGGCAGACACATGAGGTCTACTCCACAACTGCCTCTAGCCACACTTGAAGCTGACCCAGATAAAATTATTAGAAAAGGAAAAACCACTCAGGAAGGAACTTCAACTGCTGTACCAGGGGATCCTGGTAATCTTCTTAATCCCTCTTTACAAACTCCAGTAGCTGCTTCTTATTCTACTGTTATACCATTTTCTAGAGTTTCAAGAAATTTAAATTTTGGGAGTTTTTGTGTTGATTTCTTCCATCCTATTCTTGGTTTGGAAGGAGAGAGTTTTGACACCCCTATCTCCCCTGAAGTTGTGAAGTGGTTCAGATCCAGGACCTTAGAAGAATTTCCTATTCCAGACTTTACTACTCCTCCTCCTATTAGAGTTGTTGTAGTTACAGAAGGGAATACCTCTGTTCCCTCTAGCCCCTCATCTTTATCTCCTAACACTCAACCTTTTCCTTTTTCTCCCAGAAGCACAACCCCAATATCACCTGTCTAAACTTCGTCTCCTCCTAGTTCTCCTCCAGTTCACATCCAAATGGCAGGTGCCAATCCTCCTAGGAACATGATGTCTGAGATATTGGCTGCTAGATACGCCCCTCTGGTTTTACCTCAGCCTATGAATGCTCTCCCAGCCACAGACTACCTTAAGTACATGACCTAGTTTACAGGGGAGGGAGACGTGACTGTAGAAGACCACCTTGCATCCTTTTATAGATTTGCGGAGATTCAGGTCATAAAAAATCAAGATGTGTGGATCAGAGTTTTTGTACAAAGCCTTGATGGTGATGTCAAGGATTGGTTTAAGGACTTGCCTCTTAGATCTATTGACGTGATTTCTACTCTGGATGATTCATTCTTAAGACATTGGGGGAATAAAAAATATCTCCTTTATTATATTACAGAATTTGAGGCACTAAAGAGAGAAGAGGGGCAATCCGTTTCAGACTTATCGAAAAGATTTAATAAGATGTATAAAAAGATTCCCGCTGAAATTAAACCTACATAAACCTCCACCAAGATGACTTATGTTAGTTCTTTTGACCCTGATTTTTGCCTCCTGTTGAGAGAAAGAAGAGCTACCTCCTTGGTTCATATGCAAGATGCAACCCTTGAAGTAGAATCCAATATATTGGCAGCTAAAAATCTTAGGAGTAAGGCTGATAGAGACAGAAGAAAAGGTAGGTCTGAAACTCCGCCTTCTAGTTCCTCTACTGCCCCCCCTCAAACATATGAAGTAACCAAACTACTAAAGTCACTTTCTACTTGGATGGAATGATTTTAATTGGAAGGAAAGCAGTACTATATGAATTCCCCGAATACTGATAACAGGGGTAGTTTCAAAAGACCAACTAATGCCCCTCAGATCGTCCAAAGAGATCAAAGAAACAGGGACAAAGATGATCAGAAAATCCAAACTCCTCTCCAAAATAACCTGGTTACTGATAAAGATGAAGAGGAAGAAGATATTGATCCTGAGATCCATTGCCTTGGAGATACCTCTTCGTCCCCTCATTTAACTCAGTCTGCATATGAAGAGGCCCTCATGAGTAATCAAATGAATGAGGTGAGAAAAGGAGAGAAGACTAGCATCGATCTGAATAGATATAACCTCAGATCCAAGAAGAAAGAAGCAAAGCCTGACATTCCCGAGCGACCTGTTAGAGCTAAGAAACTTGCTAGAGATATAGTAGAAAACAACAAAGACAGGAAGGCACAGACCCCCCCACCAGTGGTCAAAAGTCCTATCCTAGAGGTTAAGGAGATTCTGAAGCCTCCCTCCCCTTATAACTTTGAGCATGAGATTGAAAATATTAGAATCCTTATACCTCTCCTAGAGTTAGTCAGGCATGAGGATTTCAAAAGGTGCCTAACAAAATTTTTTCAGCCCGAACCTGTGTCTGAATCCACAGACTCAGTTAACCTCCAAGATAAAAGGCCAGTTGTCATATTAGGGCCTTTGGTAGAGGATAGAGACGACTCCTCCCCTCCCTTATACACTTCATTGAACATCCATGATAAGGTGCTGCATAACTGCTTGATGGATTCAGGGGCATATCATAATCTTATGCCTAAGATTGTCATGGAAGAACTTAGGTTGGTGGTTACAAAATCCTACCACGAACTATATTCTTTTGACTCTAGGAAGGTGAAGTGCCTTGGGGTTATCAAAGACTTGGCCGTTTCTCTGTTCCAGCTACTAATGAAGAGCGTGGTCATGGATATCGTAGTGGCTGATGTTCCCCCTAAGTTCAGGATGCTCCTGTCTAGATCTTGGATAAAGAGACTAGGGGGAACCTTGCATATGGACCTTTCATATGCCACCATTCCTATGTTTGGGGGTGAACAAAGGAGACTTTACAGGGAAGCACAACTTGCGTATATAATCAGTGATGAAGCAAACCTCACCAACCATCCTATTTTTGCCTTTGACACTGATTTGGGATCCAACATATTGCAGCTCACTAATGCTCCTGAAACTCCTCTTGAAATCAGAAAGCAATCCATTACTTTTCATGAAATCCCTCCTCCAACTACCCCTATTTGGAAGATTTTCTTTGATGGAGCCTCTTCTAAAGAAGGTGCTTGTGCTGGAGTGGTCTTTGTTTCACCTTGTCAGGAAACTACACCTTTGTCCTACAAACTAGAATTTGAGATTACCAACAATGTGGCAGAGTATGAAACTCTTATTTTGGGTTTAAGGGCTGCAAAAGACATGGGGATTGAATAGATATCATTATTTGGGGATGCATAACTAATTGTTCATTAGATCAAAAATATTTATCAAGCCAAGCACCCTAGGCTTAAGAATTACATAAATGAAGTATGGGACCTAGTTGAAAGCTTCTTCCTAGCTTTCAACATTTCATTTATTCCAAGAGAGGAGAATACCATGGCTGATTGTTTGGCTGCCTCAGCAAGCCATTTCAAAGTCCCATTGCCACCAAAGCTCAAATATGATGTAGAGGTGAAATATAGACCCTCTATACCTGACAATGTCCAGCATTGGAAGGTGTTTGATGATGATAATGAGATCAAAAGGTTTCTTGAGTATGTTGATGAGTTCTTTGCTTTACATGTTGATCAAGATCATGAGTATGAAAGTAGCCCTCATGCAGAGGTATTTTTAAATAAAATTGCCAATCACCATATTGTTTAGCTGCCTAACAATCATATTCCAAAGGGACTAGTTCATTTAGAAAGGTTTTTTGATGGGAATGATGTGGCAGTAAAGTTTAAAGGTTCAACTGATGATGCCGATGTAACTGAGTACAATATTGGTACAAATGAGGATCCCAAATTTGTCAAGTTGTCAAGCAGCTTGTCAAGAGAGCAAAGGGATGAATATGCTGAACTGTTAAAAGAATTTGCTGATGTGTTTGCCTGGACATATGAAGATCTCGGAACATACGACAGAAGTATCATTGAGCACAAGATCCCATTGAAGGAAGATTCCAAGCCATTTAGGCAGAATTTGAGACAAATAAATCCTATGCTACTGCCCATTATGGAGAAAGAGGTTAAAAATCTTTGGGATGCCCAGATTATCATTCCTTTGAGGTATTTTGAATGGATGGCCAACTTGGTCCCAGTGAGAAAGAAGAATGGAGAAATCCGACTATGTGTCGATTTCCAAAATTTGAACAGAAGCTCTAATAAGGACAATTACCCCCTGCCAAAGATGGAGCACATATTACAGAGGGTGACTAGTGCATCTAGGATGCCCATGATTGATGGATTTTCTGGCTACAATCATATTTCTGTCTTGCCTAAAGACAGAGAGAAGACAACCTTCACTACTCCTTGGGGTACGTTCATGTACGCTAAGATGCCCTTTGGATTGATGAATGAAGGGGAAACCTTCCAACGAGATATGGACATTGCATTCATCAGAGAAAAAGATAAATTTGTATTCATCTATTTGGATGACATTACCGTTTTCTCCAGGTTTGATAAAGAACACTGTTATCATCTGAGAAATGTCTTCTTGAAATGCAGGAAATTTGGTCTCTCCTTAAATCCTAAAAAGTCATTGTTTTCCATGAAAGAGGGGACATTGATAGGACACATTGTGTCAACCGAGGGAGTAAATATTGATCCAATAAGGGTTGAAGCTATCCAAACTTTGTCGTTTCCTAGATCCAAGAAAGAAGTCCAGTCTTTCTTGGGGAAAATTATTTTTTTGAGAAGGTTTGTTTCAAATTTTGCTGAGTTGGTAAAGTTTATCACAACCATGTTGAGGAAAAGGAATGAGATAAAATGGACTGCTGAATCTCACAACTCTTTTAATCAAATAAAAAATCCCTTGACTTAAGCTTCTGTGCTCATCAGTCCTGATTACTCCAAGGATTTTTTGATTTTCTCCTTTGCTTCATTTGACATAGTAGCAACTGTTTTGTTGCAGAAGAATGCTGAAGGGTTAGAGCAACCCATTTGCTTTTTTAGTAGGGCACTGAGAGATGCTGAAATAAAGTATGACATCATGGAAAAGCATGCCTATGCTTTGTTCAAATCTCTCAAATCTTTCAGAGTTTATGTGCTGCATTCAAAAGTCGTTGCATATGTCCCTTCAACTTCTGTGAAGGAGATCCTCATCTAGCCTGACATAGATGAAAGAAAGAGCAAGTGGATTGCCAAGATCATTGCATTGGATCTTGAGATAAAGCCCACCAAATTGGTTAAAGGCCAAGGTTTAGATAGGTTGCTAGCTGAATCTAATTGCAAAAATTTGGGGGTCCATTTCATCAACAGTTGTTCAGAAAATCAGCAAGCTAAGTTGCCTGATGAAGGTTCTCAAGTCAACCCTCCATTGGTAGGATGCACTTGGTACAAGGACATTATATTTTTCCTATAGAAGTTGCAGCCTCTTGATGGTATGGAAAAAATCAAGGTGATAGATTTGAAGCTCAAATCAATTAAATATTGTCTTATTGATCAACTTTTATATTGGAAAGACCCTTTAGGAGTGCTTTTGAGATGTCTAGACCCATAGGAAGCCCAAAATATTATGTGTGATTTTAATGACAGTTTATGTGGGGGGCATCACTTCTGGAGAACCACAGCCTACAAGATTCTTAGGGCTGGGTATTTTTGGCCTAGTCTCTTCATTGATGTTTGTGCAAAGATCAAGTTTTGTGTCAAGTGTCATAAATTCTCTGGAAGGCAACAACTCAAGTCTTTTCCATTGAAACCCATGGTAGCTTCAGGTCCCCTTCAACAGTGGGGCCTAGATTTTATTGGGGAAATTCATCCTGCTTCAAGTGGTCAACATAGATGGATATTGACTGCCACAGACTACTTTACTAAATGGATAGAATCCATCCCCACAAGAAATGCTTCCCACAGGATAATCATTGGTTTTATTGAGGATATTATAGCAATATTTGGTTGTCCAAACATAATTGTTACTGATAATGCTGCATATTTCAAGGCTGAACCATTGATTAAGTTTTGTGAATAGTTTGGAATCACATTGATTCACTCTACTCCTTACTACCCCCAAGGGAATGGACTGGCAGAGTCCTCTAACAAGAGCCTTATTAAGATCATCAAAAGACTGTTAGAGGACAACAAGAAGGCCTGGGATTCAAAGCTTAAATTTGCTTTATGGGCTGATAGAGTGACAACAAAGAGATCTCTTGGTGTCTCTCCTTTCCAACTGGTGTATGGAGTTGAGGCCATATTTCCCTCTCAACTCGCCTTACTCGTGGAAAAATTCTTCCAAGACTATCAAGGAGAACCAGATAATATGATTAGAATATTAAAACAGATGGTAGAAGTGTAGCAGATGAGGGAGCAACTACTGGACAAAGCCCATGACCATCAACAAAAGATCAAGCAGGCTTTTGACAGAAAAGTAAGGAAAGGGGATTTCCAGCTGGGAGATCTAGTACTTAAGTGGGATGCACCTAAACAAGATAAAGGAAATCATGGTAAATTTGAGGCCTTATGGATTGGCCCCTTCAAAATTTCTGAGGTTTTTTCAAATAACACTTACAAGTTGTAGGATTTGGAGGATGCTGAAGTTTTTGGTATCCCTGTAAATGGGCATTTTCTGAAGAATTTTTTTACTTAAGCCATGAGTGGCTTCCCATGTCATTGTAAATATAATTTTTCTTTTGTTTTTGGTTTTTATAAGTGACTCCATAACCCAACAACTAAGGCACTGGAACTACTTGTTCTTGGCAGCTCGCAGAGAGCATGCCATCCCCTGTGGAGCCAAATGTTATCACATGAACTTGTCAGAGTCCTATGGGTTTGTGGTTTCTACCTAAGTGTATGTTTTTCCTTGTCTCTCTCTCCTTTCGTAGACTAAATCTTAAATTTTTCCCCTTTGGCTTGTAAAATCATTTTCGTTCGCCCCCCTCCATGTTTAAAATGCCCCGATCTCCCTGTTTTCCCAACCCACAACCGGTCATACGAATCCTCGATCATGCAGGCCACATCCATGAACACAAAGCACCACTTTCTTAACAGTCCATTTTAGGCTTGAAGCACAATCAGAAGGAAATTTTTATCTTTTAACGACGAAGATCCATCAGGTGAATCAATCGACGACGTGCATTCTTTCGGAAGGTTAAAAGTGCGCAAGGTATAGTGCCATAGCAAAAGGTTTGAAGTCCCAAGGTCAAGAAAAGGTTAAATCTGGACCGTAGATCTCAAAGGGACATGTGGCACCAGCTCCGAGAAGTCATTGTTTCACAAATCAGAGGTTTTAGCATGGATCACGATGCAAGTTCGTGAAACGTGAAGTCTCGAAATACTCAGAAGTTGGGCCTAGGGTCACAGCCTGAGGTCATATGGATGTGGGGCCATAAAGAAGGGTAAGTGCCTATTGAGCAACTGACAACTGGGGTTTCTGGGAAGCAATCATGGCCGTCAAATTCAAAGCGAGTCCGACTGTTGATCTGAATAGGGCCATTTCACAATTTCAGGCATCGGGATATTTGGAATCCAGTGGAGTGGAGACTCCTGAAAGATGAAATCCTAAAGCGCCTTTATATATGAGACCCAAGTCATGGCCCGAGGTTGCATGCAGGATGTAGCGATGGAGAGGAGCTGCGCCAAAGGGCCGAAAGCGCCTGTATTGATCATAGAAGATGATCTGCATAGCCTCGAGGCGTTGGGATTGACTCGACGAAGTTGTGGGCACCACTTGGAACCCTCATGGGTGTTAGGACCTTTCCTGATCCCAATGAAGGTAGTTATTGAAGATTGGGGGTGACAGTTGAGACCTCGTCTCACCCCATAAATGGAAAGCGTTGCAGAGCGCAACCATGAAGGCACGTTGACGATCCAAAGCTTCCTTATGGGCAATATTTCCTGTAAAACACATAATTGCGCCTGGCTCGCATCTGACATGAGAAAACCTATACAATCTGACAAAGTAGGCGCTGAATGGAAACTTTGAATGCAGGGGTCCGATCACATTCGTGGTGGTTGCAACATTTTTTGTATATATAGGAAGTTTTGATATTTTGTTATGGTTGAATCATTGAGCTAGGCTCTTTGCTATTGTAATATTTTGATGAAGAACACTGGTTCTCTGGTTATGTACTTGATTTGAGACTTTTTACCTATTGAAGCATCAATGCTTTGATATTTTTTACACTGGTGCATGTGAATGCTTTGATATTTTTTACCTATTGAAGCATCAATTATGTTTTTCTAAACTTAGGCAAACAATGTTAATCTCTTATTTCTTTCTTATTTTCATTTTTCATACTTGGGTTTAATTATATCATGTGATTCAAGATTTATTTCTCACTTGAATCTATTTCTTTAGCTCAGAGACCACCCAACGTTTAGCAATGTTGGGTTTTTGGGAGTGTATTGAACCAAAATGCTTAAAATCTCATAACAAAAGTACACACCATGTACTGAATGTGAGTGTGGAGCACAACTCTAAGATAGATAAGTTACATAATAACTCCTTAAAGAATAGGGGAACCCCCTCCAAATAACCAAATACCATTCATACTTCACAATTCCCTCCCACAATAATGAATACATGACCTCTATATATACCTATTCACACTTGCACATGGGGACCCTTTACCATTAGGCTGACCTTATTACATATGTATTTACACATTACATGTACATTTAGGCCCATATATGCCCCCCCCTGGGGTCATATCATATACATTTAGCCATATATATGCCCCCCCCTGGGTCATAACATAGTACCCTCCTTCGAAAATATTTGTCCTCAAAGCTTTGCAATTAAAGGCTTCACATGTGATGAAACCATGTAATATGATTTTCTTATGTTCCTTCTTTATTCATTCCATTGTTTATGATCTATCCATACAAAATCAATTATTTTCAGTCTTAATCTTTGTTGCCTAGTTGTTGCATAATTTTCTTTCCTTTGATTTTATGTATTTTTGTTGCAACTTCTCCAATTTGTAGTGGTTGTTGGTCTCTGATAATATCTTGTTGAAGAGTAGTTTGGTGATTCCTTGTTCCATAAATATTGACAAGTATTCCATATTCTTTCTTCATAATGTTGATATCGTCCTTCTTGTCTTCCTTGAAATGTTTCCTGGTAATGAGGGTGTCGACATGGTTTCACATTTGATGGTCTTCCTTTACCTTGCACATGCATTTCATCTATCTTCTTTTCAGAGACAATGGCATCCTCGATCATCTTTGCTTGGTATTTTATCACTCTAGACTTGGAGATAATATATTCATATTTGACTTGTACATCCTCTAGATGGTGTTCAACTTCTTCAAGTATATTCTGTTGACCTTCTTGAATCTTGTCTTCTTTCGGTTTTTGAAGCTGCAATGTCACCCTATTTATCAAATTCTGACGTCCTTCTTCAATTTTGGATTGCATTTCTAATTTTATCTCATTAGTATTTAGGGATTCTTCAAGCTTGTTGCAAATTTCCTCTTCAAGTCTTTTGGTAGATTCTTCATCCAAGATCCTTTTTTCTTATTGATTTTGAGAATTCTTCTTTTATTCTTTCAATCTCTTGACCTCATCCAGTAGTTTTTTATTATGGTTTCGTAATCTACATATCTCTTCATCTTTCTTTTTCAAATCTTCCCTTGACTCATCCTCTTCCCACTTTGATTTACTATTCTTTTCTTGCTTTAAGTTCTTAACCTCCTTAATGAGTTATTCATTAAGGGATCGTATATTAGATAGTTACTCACCCTTATTCTTAATATATTCCTTTTATTCTTTTAATTCATCTTGAATTCTATACAATTCCTCCATTTTTGTATCCCTAATCCATTTATCTGAGAAGAGATTTTCAAATTCTTCCCATGTGGAGTGGAGTCTAGTATCTTCATCAAGGCTTCTCCACCACTTATGAGCTCTACCCAAAAAAGAAAAATATGTCCCACAAGGACTTATGCCAATACTCATATGATATTTATTTACCATCCTCAACCATTCCACGTGACTGATTGCATCTTTATCTTCATCTCCACTAAAGTTAGGTATTACCATTGATTCTTAATTGAGGTCTAACCCCAATCCTTAACTTCCAACCTCAATATATTAAGGATAAATGTTTCAAATAGTTATAATCCTTGTTCTGATATTTTATTCTATGTTTTATCTTTCCAATGGATTTTGAATTTGATCAATCGGACATTCCAATCAAATGTTATGATATTTCTAAGTCAACATACCTTGGAAACCCTGATTTGGAGTTTGTCCTCCTAACCGACCTTCCTTTTGATGTATATCTGAAATTTCAGCCCCTTTTATTCTTAAATTGTGAACTATAGTACTATGAAATGTCTTCTTTGCAATGCCATGGGTCTGACCAAAATTGGATGTGCCAAGTGGAAGTTATGGTAACTTCCCCATACCTTTTTGATTTTTTTCCTTTCCAGGAGAGCAAACTTGTACAACATGCCCTGTGCACAATAATTGATATAAAATTCTAAAAATAGTACAAAAAATACTATAGACTATCCAATGTCCAATGCAACTAGTCTCACTCAATTTGTATCCTCACTAAAGAAGATATGACTATTTTACCCAAAACACATGTTTGAGACTAGTTAATAGGACTAATCAAATACCCTATCTTCCACAGGGTGTATCTACAAAAGTATGATGACCCAGAAGCATAAATTTTTACCACAGATACCTTGATATTTTTTTCTGAATAAAATCTAATTTTCATGGTCTTAAGAATCTGAGAAGAAAATTTATAGTGAAAATTCTAAGATGGCTTTCTTGAGGAAGTAAAACCCTAAGATTGGTGCTCTGATACCAAATGTAATGAACCAAAATGCTTAAAATCTCATAACAAAAGTACACAACATGTAATGAATGTGAGCATGGAGCACAAATCCAATATATATAAGTTAGAAAATAACTCCTTAAATAATAGGGGAACCCCCTCCAAATAACCAAATACCATTCATACTTCACAATTCCCTCCCACAATAATGAATACATGACCTCTAGATATACCTGTTCACACTTGCACATGAGGCCCCTTTACCATTAGTCCGACCTTATTACATATGTATTTACAAATTACATGTACATTTAGGCCCATATATTCCCCCCCTTGGGGTCATATCATATACATTTAGCCATATATATTCCCCCCCTTGGGTCATAACAGGGAGGTTCCCTCCCACCCCACATGCCCTCTAGATCAAATTTGCTTCCTTTGGAGTATGCCCTCCCACCTATATATTTATTGGTTCAAACCTTAAAATCCAAATGAAAAGGAGTTAGCAAATATATTATTTCTCTAATACCAAATCATAAGCAACAACTTACTTGCAAAACAAATTAGAGATAGAGCCAAGACAAAAACTTGTTGTTGGGGATATAAGGAAAGGATAGAACCATGAAAAAACCCAAAAAATAGAGTAGATGAGAACAACTTGCCCACTTTATTAATGAGGAAAGTTTCCTTATTATAGGATTACACAACTCTGCAAGTCAAAAACCTTAATCTAAGGATGCACACTACTCAAAGACTAGAAAATAATATTATATGCATATGTACATAGCTCAATGTTGGAAAGTGATGCTCAAACTAAATAAAACACACCATGATTAATTATTAGACTGTGGAGGCTTGCATTTGACGTTCGTATGAATTTTATCCTTAACAAAATAGTATGAGCCCTTAAAAATATTAATTTTATCCCCCCCTCCAAGCTTTTTTCTTGAATCTAGCTTTAAAACTGAAACTTTTCAAACCTACCTTTTATAACCAAAATCAATTGGTCCTAGCTTTGAATGATCTGAAACCCCTTTTATCTCTTTGATGTGTCACACTAGCAATCCCTCAATCCATCTCTGTTAGAAATAGTACCTAGGTCTTCACACTCTCACAGATTCAATGGCTCTAAAACTATTGAATTCACAAGAACGAAAACCATGTTTTTCAAACACCTGAGACTCTTGACACAAATTCAGACTTTTAGACTCAACCTTTCTTGGATACCATATCATGATAATGAAAACACATAAAGGAAGTCAATATTGCATTAATTTATGAGAAAGTGAAAGCTTTCTTATAAAGGGTCAATCCAATTTTATGAATGTGGGAAAGACCGAGAAAAGCACTAAAGTGAAATAAAACATAAAAGCATGAAATAACATAAAGTCAAAGTGATTTTATTAATGCCTATGTATAATATTTAATTAACCATTATAATATAACATTTACTTTAACATCATTAATGGGTGAACAGGGGGCAACACTAAAAATGAACCAAGGAAAACACGTTTGCAATAAATTTAAAACATATGCTCCGAACGAGCCTAGATATATTATGGGAGTGTCATTGCAACATTTTGAAAGACAAAAGATTTTACAAAATGGAAAAAAATAGGGCCACAAAGACAAGCCAAAAAGAGACAAGAACTTCTCAAGGATCCATTGAATGCAACACTAGCTGAAAGGAAACCTAGTAAACATGACCAATCCTCCTATTGATGCACCTTACACCTTGAAATTGATACCTTTTCCATTATCCCACCAACATTGGGTTTGTTCTTGTGAGTTCATTTGGCCTTGTCCCTACCTCACAAAAACACTGGTAAAATCAAGAAGTCATGTTGATCATGGACATACATTTTGGGCTCAACATGGAGTTTGGAGGACTACACATTTTGCATACCTCAAGGAGAGGACAAGACTTTCCCATATTGAACATTGTAGAGTTAGCATTTTAGAAATAAAATATTTGCATTCATGATGTTTGTATTAAGATTGTAATACAGACTTAGTGATTTATCTTTTGATAAGTTTTCCTTCCAATCTACCTCCAATGATTTTTAATGTTGATATAGAAAGTGCCAATTCATGTCTAAAGGTTCTTTCTCCATTTAATTAGCTTCTTCCTATTTAAGAGCCCTCACCTCTCCAACACTCACACCATTGGTCGATATAAGTTCATAGTTCACA
>ML787796.1:17828-53747 GCA_009831015.1 Picea engelmannii
GAGATAAATTGATTAGAGAACCCAACTATCATAAGAGAAATACTTTATTCAATGGGAAAAGTGAAAAAAGGATAGAAACCACCAGGGTAAAAGTGATTGTTGTCCATGAGGACAAGTGTGAACCTACCCCAAGAGTGTGGGAGGTTAGGAAACAAGCTAGCAAGAAGTTAGGACAAGACTCCCAAGAGTTAGGGAGAAAGATAACTAGAAAAAGAAAGAAAAGACCTAGACAATCTATTATTCTCATCTTCGTAAAAAAAGGGATTTGGAACAAGTATGGTGTAAATAGGATGTTGTTGAGTACTTGTGTAGAATTAGAGTTTGGTGGTTCTGAGAAAGAGCCAAGTTCTGGAAATTACCTGGAGAAGGTTCTTGACATTCTCATTTTTCCTGTGGAATAAAGTGTTTGGCTTGGGGGTGACTAGAGTTACCATAATGTAGTTGCTCTAGTCTATGGTTGGGAGGAACTGGACTCTCTCCTTAATTTGTCCTAGTAAAGCCTTGCAGTTCAGATATGTGTATTCAATTTTGTCAATTAATTTCTTTAGAATTATTAGCTCTCATATCTACAGTTTAGATGATTGGTGAAATCATTTTCGTACTGGTTTGATGTTAATATTTTTTTTACAGAATAATTTCTTAATAGTATATTGCTAGAGAACACCATTATACAAGAAAAGAATACAAAATGACATATAATTAGAGAATCTTTAGCTAGTTTATCACTGCCATTATTTGCACAGAGTTTTAAGTTTTTATCTCTCAATATTTTTATATGCATTTAACAAAAAAATAGAGTAACAAGAGTAATCTTTGATTGTAGTCAAAAACCCTGGTAAGGGGAATATTCATTAAAAGTTTATCTACAGGAAATTTTTATGTATTATCTTAGAACAAATCAAATTTCTTGTTGTTCAGACAAAATAACAACAACATGCAAGGAAATTGTATCCATAGACTAAATTCTCTTATTTACTTTCAAGGAATAAAAATAAGTGGGTAATCCCTGTATATGTAATAAAAAATAATGAAACTTATATATTAAAGAATTCTGTAGCTACATAATTGACCTCGACGTATAGCATCTTGTCCATACAACAAACGAGTGAAACTACCACAGAGGTAACATAAAAATAATAAATTGATTTCTTTAGAATCCTTATAAAAACATGGTCAACTCTTAAATCTAGAAAGTCAAGTCGAAAGTTACAGAGAAAGTTTGCATAGAGATAGACGTGGTTAAGAACCATTGCAAACTATAACAAAACCACTTCAATCATACTAGTGGTCACAACGTAGCAAGGAAACTATAAATATTATAAGGAATGACCGACATGCTTAAGTCAACACTAATACATTTGTTACCTTTTGGTTCTTGTTCAAAACCTTGAATTTGAATAGGTTGTGGGTTAACCATGTCGACGCTTAACATAAGGTATTTCCCTAGGTATCGCGAAACACCTTTTCTCTATAACAAAAGATAGATGTATAATTTAGATGTAAAAACTTATAATGTTTAATGTAAGATGAATGATCAACCGAGACATAGAGGTGATGGGTGACGGGTTATACCTGCAAAGAATTACAGAGAGTCACCTACGTTTGATTACAAAGCTTGACACCATCTTAGATGTAGCCTTGTTCTTGGTCATGAGGCCGTTGTATTTGTGACATGAAGCAAGGAATTTAAAATTAACTACAGAAAAATAGAGGGGATCCTTCTAAAACAAATAAAAATATGATAAACCCATTAAAATTACCCGAAGAGTTACAGAGAAATATTGTCGAACATAATGAGGGCTTGCTGGTTGACATATCCCCTGAAGAGAGTAATGTAAGTGAAGCCATTCCATGGAATAACCCTATCTGCAAACAAAATGAGAAAACACATATGGTTAATAATATTAAACTTATAGCCGAATTCAATTATATAAAAGTTCGAATTCCTGTAAAGAATGGAAGAATCAAACTCAACCATACGATACAAATGCTCAAACATACTTAGCTTGCAATAGAGTTTTGGGTTGGGTGTGGGAGGCATTTCCCCTCTCATTTGATAGTACTGTCATTTTAAACCTGTTCCACCAAGCGTTAAGATGGAGTTTAGCATGGGTGTTGAGTACCCGGTTCCAGAAGCAAATATAACCAGAATGCAAGTAACAGAGCATGAAATAAGAGTTACAGAAATCCATAGAGCAATCCTTACCAGAGCATTCCTTCATACGAGAAGACGAAGAAAATAGTCTGAATGAGAACCACACCAGAGACCTCCCTTATTAAGAGGTAGTGAAAAATGAAAGAGAGGTAAGGACTCAATGATCAAAAGCTTGTCTACATCGAAACCTCATAGTACGAGAACTTGAGTAATGGAAATTAATGGCTCGATTTTCAACAGTAGGTAAGTCTATATTGGAGCTATTACAGTCTCCACGCACATGACAAGTGGCGAAGATATTAATTGGTGAGTAACCCAGAGTGGCAGAGTTCATACGACTAGTTCTCCTTTAGCCTCATATAGCTGATAATAATAGGTAAGAGGATATGGTTTCAAGTAATAGTGTGTACCATGGCCTAAATTTTCCTGTAAGGCCGTGTTGGTCATGGGCCATACCCCAGGTTAACCCTGGTATGGAGGATGTCATACAGAGGTTACAATAACTACCTTATTTATAAACCTTTGGTATCATATTACAAAAGATGAGAGTTGAGATATGTTTAAGACTTTGATAATATTTGATACCTTAAACTATGCCAATGGGATTAATAATAATTTGTGGGTGAACCAGGAATAATAACCTTGTAAATAAATATGATTTCTACACTTGAGATCAAGGGGGGTTTCAATCTTAGGATATGTAATTCATGGTTTATCCATCCTTAAGAGTACCAATAGAAATTGAGGAGTAAGTGTTAAAGACCAACATGACGAATTTAATGGATAGACGAATGATATACACGTGTAAGGGTTGGTGTTCACCACTACTAGTTTGAGAACCATAACCTGGAAAAGAGTCCCGACAAGAATCAAATCCATGTAAAAGTCCAGACTATGGAAAGTAAATATACTAATTAGGAAGAATATGAATTTTATGTTGTATAACGGGTTCAACTACATTTTTACCTTGGGTTTGTGAGGATACTTTGACAGTATTGTTGCTTGAGATTTGTTTAATCTGTCATGTGAAAAGAAAACATTAAGAGTAGTATTGTTCACTTTTTGTTAATTTTTTTTCTTCTTTTAATTGGGGTGATGTTATAGACATGGAACAACTTAATGGCGAAGATTGGACATGGAATAACCTGAACACGCTCTACTGGGAAATTGGCTCTATTTTAGTTTCTATGATGTGTTATCACATGAATTTGTCAGATTCCCGTGGGTTTGTGGTTTCTACCTAAGTCTATGTTTTTCCCTGTCTCTCTCTCCTGTCCCAGACCAAATTTTAAATTTTCCCCCTTCGGCTTGTAAAATCATTTTCGTTCGCCCCCCTCTGTGTTTAAAATGCCCCGGTCTCCCTGTTTTCCCATCCCACAACCAGTCGTCCGAATCCTCGATCATGCAGGCCGCAACCATGAACACAAAGCGCAACTTTCTTAACAGTCCATTTCAGGCTTGAAGCACAAGCAAAAGGCAGTTTTTATCTTTTAACGACGGATATCCATCAGGCGAATTAATCGACGACGTGCATTCTTTCGAAAGGTTAAAAGTGCGCGAGGTATATCACCATAGCAAAATGTCTGAAGTCCCAAGGTCAAGCAAAGGTTAAATCTGGACCGTATA
This sequence comes from Picea engelmannii, assembly GCA_009831015.1. Taxonomy (NCBI): domain Eukaryota; kingdom Viridiplantae; phylum Streptophyta; class Pinopsida; order Pinales; family Pinaceae; genus Picea; species Picea engelmannii. The sequence continues at coordinate 21,610 of ML787796.1, forward strand.
TCTCAAAGGGATGCGTGGAACCAGATCTGAGAAGTCATAGTTTCGCAAATTAGAGGTTTTAGCATGGAGCACGATGCAAGTTCATGAAACTCGAAGTCCTGAAACTCTCAAAAGTTGGGCCCAAGGTCATAGCCCGAGGTCATATGGAAAGAGGGGCCATAAAGAACGGTAAGCACCTATTGAGCGACTGACGACTGGGGTTTCCGGGAAGCAATCATGGCCATCAAATTCAAAGTGAGTCCGACCGTCGATCTGAATAGGGCCATTTCCCAATTTCGAGCCTCGGGATATTTGGAATCCAGTGGAGTGGAGACTCCCGAAAGACAAAATCCTAAAGAGCCTTTAGATATGAGGCTTAGGTCATGGCCCAAGGTTGCATGCAGGACGAAGCGATGGAGAGGATTTGTGCCAAAGGGTCGAAATCGCCCGTATTGGTCACAGAAGAAGATCTGCATGGCCTCGAGGCACTGAGATTGACTCAACGAAATCATGGGCACCACCTGGAACACTCATGGGTGTCAGGTCCTATCCTGATCCCAATGAAGGTAGTTATTGAATATTGGGGGCGACAGTTGAGACCTCATCTCACCCCATAAATGGAAAGCATTGCAGAGCGCAACCATGAAGGGATGCTGATGATCCGAAGCTTCCTTATGGGCATTTTTTCCTGTAAAACACATAATTGCACCTGGCTCACATCTGACATGAGAAAACCTATACAATTTGACAGAGCAGGTGCCAACTGGAAACATTGAATGTAGGGGTCTAATCAAATTCCTGGTGGTTGCAACATTTTTAGTATATATAAGAAGTTTTGATATTTTGTTATAGTCGAATGGTTGAGCTAGGCTCCCTACTATTGTAATATTTTGATGAAGAACATTGATTCTCTAGTTATGTACTTGATTTGAGACTTATTGATTAATCTAAGTCATCTTTCTTACCCCATCTTATTTGCCTCTGATACTGGGAGAGTTCATGAATGACTGATTCACATGAATTATTGTAACTGTATTATGATGAATGTTTGATTATAGTGTTGTTATAATTTCTTGCAGTTTCTTTGAAATTTGAATCCAAGAGGATCTTGTGTTTGAGTTTTTCCTCCTTAGACTGCTTGAAGACCTGATGTCCATAACAAACCTCTACACCTTTCTCACCAAAGTCTTCCCTCTATTCACCCTTACTCCAACTTACTGACTGAAGTTGATTCCAGACCTCAATTGCTTGTGCATGCTAGTCCAGATTTCTGAGTTAGAACGTTATTATCATTGAGTATTCCCAATTTGACCACCTAAAACTCATTTACATTTACTGTATAAATGGATCGGTACTGGGCTTAACTTCTATGCAATATGAAGGTAACTTCTAGTGCTAACATTTCTGGTGCCGTTGTTGGGGAACGAATTGAAGACATTTCCCTGGGATAGAATGACAAAGAAGCTCTAATTCTGAAGGTGCATCAGATATCAATACCATTGAAGATTGCAGCTTGCACTTGGAGACTCCACTGTTTTGATTCCACCGTTTCAGTTGTGGCTCCAAAAGGCAGACACATGAGGTCTACTCCACAACTGCCTCTAGCCACACTTGAAGCTGACCCAGATAAAATTATTAGAAAAGGAAAAACCACTCAGGAAGGAACTTCAACTGCTGTACCAGGGGATCCTGGTAATCTTCTTAATCCCTCTTTACAAACTCCAGTAGCTGCTTCTTATTCTACTGTTATACCATTTTCTAGAGTTTCAAGAAATTTAAATTTTGGGAGTTTTTGTGTTGATTTCTTCCATCCTATTCTTGGTTTGGAAGGAGAGAGTTTTGACACCCCTATCTCCCCTGAAGTTGTGAAGTGGTTCAGATCCAGGACCTTAGAAGAATTTCCTATTCCAGACTTTACTACTCCTCCTCCTATTAGAGTTGTTGTAGTTACAGAAGGGAATACCTCTGTTCCCTCTAGCCCCTCATCTTTATCTCCTAACACTCAACCTTTTCCTTTTTCTCCCAGAAGCACAACCCCAATATCACCTGTCTAAACTTCGTCTCCTCCTAGTTCTCCTCCAGTTCACATCCAAATGGCAGGTGCCAATCCTCCTAGGAACATGATGTCTGAGATATTGGCTGCTAGATACGCCCCTCTGGTTTTACCTCAGCCTATGAATGCTCTCCCAGCCACAGACTACCTTAAGTACATGACCTAGTTTACAGGGGAGGGAGACGTGACTGTAGAAGACCACCTTGCATCCTTTTATAGATTTGCGGAGATTCAGGTCATAAAAAATCAAGATGTGTGGATCAGAGTTTTTGTACAAAGCCTTGATGGTGATGTCAAGGATTGGTTTAAGGACTTGCCTCTTAGATCTATTGACGTGATTTCTACTCTGGATGATTCATTCTTAAGACATTGGGGGAATAAAAAATATCTCCTTTATTATATTACAGAATTTGAGGCACTAAAGAGAGAAGAGGGGCAATCCGTTTCAGACTTATCGAAAAGATTTAATAAGATGTATAAAAAGATTCCCGCTGAAATTAAACCTACATAAACCTCCACCAAGATGACTTATGTTAGTTCTTTTGACCCTGATTTTTGCCTCCTGTTGAGAGAAAGAAGAGCTACCTCCTTGGTTCATATGCAAGATGCAACCCTTGAAGTAGAATCCAATATATTGGCAGCTAAAAATCTTAGGAGTAAGGCTGATAGAGACAGAAGAAAAGGTAGGTCTGAAACTCCGCCTTCTAGTTCCTCTACTGCCCCCCCTCAAACATATGAAGTAACCAAACTACTAAAGTCACTTTCTACTTGGATGGAATGATTTTAATTGGAAGGAAAGCAGTACTATATGAATTCCCCGAATACTGATAACAGGGGTAGTTTCAAAAGACCAACTAATGCCCCTCAGATCGTCCAAAGAGATCAAAGAAACAGGGACAAAGATGATCAGAAAATCCAAACTCCTCTCCAAAATAACCTGGTTACTGATAAAGATGAAGAGGAAGAAGATATTGATCCTGAGATCCATTGCCTTGGAGATACCTCTTCGTCCCCTCATTTAACTCAGTCTGCATATGAAGAGGCCCTCATGAGTAATCAAATGAATGAGGTGAGAAAAGGAGAGAAGACTAGCATCGATCTGAATAGATATAACCTCAGATCCAAGAAGAAAGAAGCAAAGCCTGACATTCCCGAGCGACCTGTTAGAGCTAAGAAACTTGCTAGAGATATAGTAGAAAACAACAAAGACAGGAAGGCACAGACCCCCCCACCAGTGGTCAAAAGTCCTATCCTAGAGGTTAAGGAGATTCTGAAGCCTCCCTCCCCTTATAACTTTGAGCATGAGATTGAAAATATTAGAATCCTTATACCTCTCCTAGAGTTAGTCAGGCATGAGGATTTCAAAAGGTGCCTAACAAAATTTTTTCAGCCCGAACCTGTGTCTGAATCCACAGACTCAGTTAACCTCCAAGATAAAAGGCCAGTTGTCATATTAGGGCCTTTGGTAGAGGATAGAGACGACTCCTCCCCTCCCTTATACACTTCATTGAACATCCATGATAAGGTGCTGCATAACTGCTTGATGGATTCAGGGGCATATCATAATCTTATGCCTAAGATTGTCATGGAAGAACTTAGGTTGGTGGTTACAAAATCCTACCACGAACTATATTCTTTTGACTCTAGGAAGGTGAAGTGCCTTGGGGTTATCAAAGACTTGGCCGTTTCTCTGTTCCAGCTACTAATGAAGAGCGTGGTCATGGATATCGTAGTGGCTGATGTTCCCCCTAAGTTCAGGATGCTCCTGTCTAGATCTTGGATAAAGAGACTAGGGGGAACCTTGCATATGGACCTTTCATATGCCACCATTCCTATGTTTGGGGGTGAACAAAGGAGACTTTACAGGGAAGCACAACTTGCGTATATAATCAGTGATGAAGCAAACCTCACCAACCATCCTATTTTTGCCTTTGACACTGATTTGGGATCCAACATATTGCAGCTCACTAATGCTCCTGAAACTCCTCTTGAAATCAGAAAGCAATCCATTACTTTTCATGAAATCCCTCCTCCAACTACCCCTATTTGGAAGATTTTCTTTGATGGAGCCTCTTCTAAAGAAGGTGCTTGTGCTGGAGTGGTCTTTGTTTCACCTTGTCAGGAAACTACACCTTTGTCCTACAAACTAGAATTTGAGATTACCAACAATGTGGCAGAGTATGAAACTCTTATTTTGGGTTTAAGGGCTGCAAAAGACATGGGGATTGAATAGATATCATTATTTGGGGATGCATAACTAATTGTTCATTAGATCAAAAATATTTATCAAGCCAAGCACCCTAGGCTTAAGAATTACATAAATGAAGTATGGGACCTAGTTGAAAGCTTCTTCCTAGCTTTCAACATTTCATTTATTCCAAGAGAGGAGAATACCATGGCTGATTGTTTGGCTGCCTCAGCAAGCCATTTCAAAGTCCCATTGCCACCAAAGCTCAAATATGATGTAGAGGTGAAATATAGACCCTCTATACCTGACAATGTCCAGCATTGGAAGGTGTTTGATGATGATAATGAGATCAAAAGGTTTCTTGAGTATGTTGATGAGTTCTTTGCTTTACATGTTGATCAAGATCATGAGTATGAAAGTAGCCCTCATGCAGAGGTATTTTTAAATAAAATTGCCAATCACCATATTGTTTAGCTGCCTAACAATCATATTCCAAAGGGACTAGTTCATTTAGAAAGGTTTTTTGATGGGAATGATGTGGCAGTAAAGTTTAAAGGTTCAACTGATGATGCCGATGTAACTGAGTACAATATTGGTACAAATGAGGATCCCAAATTTGTCAAGTTGTCAAGCAGCTTGTCAAGAGAGCAAAGGGATGAATATGCTGAACTGTTAAAAGAATTTGCTGATGTGTTTGCTTGGACATATGAAGATCTCAGAACATACGACACAAGTATCATTGAGCACAAGATCCCATTGAAGGAAGAGTCCAAGCCATTTAGGCATAAGTTGAGACAAATAAATCCTATGCTACTGCCCATTATGGAGAAAGAGGTTAAAAATATTTGGGATGCCTAGATTATCATTCCTTTGAGGTATTTTGAATGGATGGCCAACTTGGTCCCAGTGAGAAAGAAGAATGGAGAAATTCGACTATGTGTCGATTTCCAAAATTTGAATAGAAGCTCTAATAAGGACAATTACCCCATACCAAAGATGGAACACATATTAGAGAGGGGGACTAGTGCATCTAGGATGCCCATGATTGATGGATTTTCTGGCTACAATCATATTTCTGTCTTGCCTGAAGACAGAGAGAAGACAACCTTCACTACTCCTTGGGGTACGTTCATGTACACTAAGATGCCCTTTGGATTGATGAATGAAGGGGAAACCTTCCAATGAGATATGGACATTGCATTCATCAGAGAAAAAGATAAATTTGTAGTCATCTATTTGGATGACATTACAATTTTCTCCAGGTCTGATAAAGAACACTGTTATCATCTGAGAAAGGTCTTCTTGAAATGCAGAAAATTTGGTCTCTCCTTAAATCCTAAAAAGTCATTGTTTTCCATGAAAGAGGGGACATTGATAGGACACATTGTGTTAACTGAGGGAGTAAATATTGATCCAATAAGGGTTGAAGCTATCCAAACTTTGTCGTTTCCTAGATCCAAGAAAGAAGTCCGGTCTTTCTTGGGGAAAATTATTTTTTTGAGAAGGTTTGTTTCAAATTTTGCTGAGTTGGTAAAGTTTATCACAACCATGTTGAGGAAAGGGAATGAGATAAAATGGACTGCTGAATCTCGCAACTCTTTTAATCAAATAAAAAATGCCTTGACTTAAGCTCATGTGCTCATCAGTCCTAATTACTCCAAGGATTTTTTGATTTTCTCCTTTGCTTCATTTGACATAGTAGCAACTGTTTTGTTGCAGAAGAATGCTAAAGGGTTAGAGCAACCCATTTGCTTTTTTAGTAGGGCACCGAGAGATGCTGAAATAAAGTATGACATCATGGAAAAGAAGGTCTATGCTTTGGTCAAATCTCTCAAAGCTTTCAGAGTTTATGTGCTGCATTCAAAAGTCATCGCATATGTCCCTTCAACTTCTATCAAGGAGATCCTCATCTAGCTTGACATAGACGAAAGAAGGAGCAAGTGTGTTATCACTGAAATTTCGTCTGCACATGGCGACAAGAACTCCACATCATCAAAACAGCAATGAAGTCACTCATGGCACCGAATTAATTTCACAGCACTCCAGAAGGGCAAAAAACTATACAAAGTGACCAAAAATTGAAAGGCGCTTTACAGCAGCTTGATGCGCGCGCATATGCGTAGGACAAAAACGTGTTACTAGCGCATGCGCACTCGACGTGCGATTGTCAACACAAAAACCCGTGCATCTGCTAATACGGTGCATTAATTGCATAAGTTGGCCTCCCGACCGCCTACGGACCGGCCCCCAAGATGATTTGACTCTCAAATCAGAGCCGGCTCTGCAAAATTGGTGGATTAATGACCTAAATAAACCCTAAACGGGTCCCTGTTCACACTTTGAGAAGGTTACGTGACCGCCCGGGAGCTGCTATAAAAGGCCGTGAGGATTCACTATTTTGGCAAGGAATTCTAAGCACTGTTATGATGTTCAGCTGGTTCAAGGCTCCTCCTTTGACAACAAACCCATCAGCTGCATCACCCAGAGTTCTTTCACTGCTGTGCGCAATTCATTTCATTTGTAAGGAAAGCATTGTGTTGAGGGCCCCGAAGAGCCTTCCGCTGGAGGGAGAAGGAACCCCTGGTCTCTTTCTTCAGCGTGCTCTGGTTTCATTAATACACCAAGCCTGAAACCATTGATGACCCCTGTGTCTTATGTTTGATGTTTTTGTTTATTTTTGCAGTGTTATTTGCTTTCAGTTGATAGTTAGATTGTAGTTAGTTTTGTTTTCTTTAACCCTTTTGCTCCACAGCTGTTCTGCCCTGCCAGACCCAATAGGGTATGCAAGCGCTCTCCTTTTTCTCACTTGGTAACCATTTGAACACGAACAAAGTGGATTGCCAAGATCATTGAATTTGATCTTGAGATAAAACTAACCAAATGGGTTAAAGGCCAAGGTTTAGATAGGTTGCTAGCTGAATCTAATTGCAAAGATTTGGGGGTCCATTTCATCAACAGTTGTTCAGAAAATCAACAAGCTGAGTTGTCTGATGAAGGTTCTCAAGTCATCCCTCCATTGGTAGGATGCACTTGGTACAAGGACATTATATTTTTCCTATAGAAGTTGCAGCCTCTTGATGGTATGGAAAAAAACAAGGTGATAGATTTGAAGCTCAAATCAATTAAATATTGTCTTATTGATCAACTTTTATATTGGATAGACCCTTTAGGAGTGATTTTGAGATGTCTAGACCCACAGGAAGCCCAAAATATTATGTGTGATTTTAATGACAGTTTATGTGGGGGGCATCACTTATGGAAAAAAACAACCTACAAGATTCTTAGGGCTGGGTATTTTTGGCCTAGTCTCTTCATTGATGTCTGTGCAAAGATCAAGTCTTGTGTCAAGTGTTAGAAATTCTCTGGAAGGCAACAACTCAAGTCTTTTCCATTGAAATCCGTGGTAGCTTCAGGTCCCCTTCAACAGTGGGGCCTAGATTTTATTGGGGAAATTCATCCTGCTTCAAGTGGTCAACATAGATGGATATTGACTGCCATAGACTACTTTACTAAATGGATAGAATCCATCCCCACAAGAAATGCTTCCCACGGGATAATCATTAGTTTTATTGAGGATATTATAGCAATATTTGGTTGTACAAACATAATTGTTACTATAATGCTGCATATTTCAAGGCTGAACCATTGATTAAATTTTGTGAACAGTTTGGAATCACATTGACTCACTCTACTCCTTACTACCCCCAAGGGAATGGACTGGTAGAGTCCTCTAACAAGAGCCTTATTAATATCATCAAAAGAATGTTAGAGGACAACTAGAAGGCCTGGGATTCAAATCTTAAATTTTCTTTATGGGCTGATAGAGTGACAACAAAGAGATTTCTTGGTGTCTCTCCTTTCCAACTGGTGTATGGAGTTGAGGCCATATTTCCCTCTCAACTCACCTTACCCGTGGAAAAATTCTTCCAAGACTATCAAGGAGAACTAGATAATATGATTAGAATATTACAACAGATGGTAGAAGTGTAGCAAACGAGGGAGCAACTACTAGACAAAGCCCATGACCATCAACAAAAGATCAAGCAGGCTTTTGACAGAAAAGTAAGGAAAGGGGATTTCCAGATGGGAGATATAGTACTTAAGTGGGATGCACCTAAACAAGATAAAGGAAAGCGTGGTAAATTTGAGGCCTTATGGATTGGCCCCTTCAAAATTTCTGAGGTTTTTTCAAATAACACTTACAAGTTGTAGGATTTGGAGGATGCTGAAATTTTTGGTAGCCCCGTAAATGGGCATTTTCTGAAGAAGTTTTTTACTTAAGCCATGAGTGGCTTCCCATTTCATTGTAAACATAATTTTTCTTTTGTTTTTGGTTTTTATAAGTGACTCCATAACCCAACAGCTAAGGCACTGGAACTACTTGTTCTTGGCAGCTCGCAGGGAGCATGCCATCCCCTATGGAGCCAAATGTTATCACATGAACTTGTCAGAGTCCTGTGGGTTTGTGGTTTCTACCTAAGTCTATCTTTTTTCTTGTCTCTCTCTCCTTTCGCAGACCAAATCTTAAATTTTCCCCCTTCGGCTTGTAAAATCATTTTCGTTCGCCCCCCTCCATGTTTAAAATGCCCCGGTCTCCTTGTTTTCCCAACCCACAACCGGTCATCTGAATCCTCGATCACATAGGCCGCATCCATGAACACAAAGCACAACTTTCCTAACAATCCATTTTAGGCTTGAAGCACAAGCAGAAGGCATTTTTTATCTTTTAACGATGAAGATACATCAGGTGAATCAATCGACGACGTGCATTCTTTCGGAAGGTTAAAAGTGCACGAGGTATAGCGCCATAGAAAAAGGTTTGAAGTCCCAAGGTCAAGAAATGGTTAAATATGGACCGTAGATCTCAAAGGGACGTCTGGCACCATCTCTGAGAAGTCATTGTTTCACAAATCAGAGGTTTTAGCAGGGATCATGATCCAAGTTCGTAAAACGCGAAGTCTCGAAACACTTAGAAGTTAGGCCCAGGGTCACAGCCTGAGTTCATATGGAAGTGGGGCCATAAAGAAGGGTAAGCGCCTATTGAGTGGCTGACAACTGGGGTTTCCGGGAAGCAATCGTGGCCGTCAAATTCAAAGTGAGTCCGACCGTCGATCTGAATAGGGCCATTTCACAATTTCGGGCATCGGGATATTTGGAATCCAGTGGAGTGGAGACTCCTGTAAGATGAAATCCTGAAGCGACTTTATATATGAGCCCCAATTCATGGCTCGAGGTTGCATGCAAGATGTAGCGATGGAGAGGAGCTGCGCCAAAGGGCCGAAAGCACCCGTATTGGTCATAAAAGACGATCTGCATGGCCTCGAGGCATTGGGATTGAATCGACGAAGTCATGGGAATCACTTGGAACCCTCATGGGTGTTAGGACCTTTCCTGATCCCAATGAAGGTAGTTATTGAAGATTGGGGGTGACAGTTGAGACCTCATCTCACCCCATAAATGGAAAGCGTTGCAGAGCGCAACCATGAAGGCACGTTGACGATCCGAAGCTTCCTTATGGGCAATTTTTCCTATAAAACACATAACTGTGCCTGGCTCGCATCTGACATGAGAAAACCTGTACAATCTGATAGAGTAGGTGTTGAATGGAAACTTTGAATGCAGGGGTCCGATCACATTCCTGGTGGTTGCAACATTTTTTGTATATATAGGAAGTTTTGATATTTTGTTATGGTCGAATCGTTGAGTTAGGCTCCTTGCTATTGTAATATTTTGATGAAGAACACTGGTTCTATGGTTATGTACTTGATTTGAGACTTTTTACCTATTGAAGCATCAATGCTTTGATATTTTTTACACTGGTTCATGTTAATGCTTTGATATTTTTTACCTATTGAAGCATCAAGTATGTTTTTCTAAACTTAGGAAAACAATGTTAATCTCTTATTTCTTTCTTATTTTCATTTTTCATACTTGGGTTTAATTATATCATGCATTTCAAGATTTATTTCTCACTTGAATCTATTTCTTTAGCTCAGAGACCACCCAACGTTTAGCAATGTTGGGTTTTTGGGAGTGTATTGAACCAAAATGCTTAAAATCTCATAACAAAAGTACACACCATGTACTGAATGTGAGTGTGGAGCACAACTCTAAGATAGATAAGTTACATAATAACTCCTTAAAGAATAGGGGAACCCCCTCCAAATAACCAAATACCATTCATACTTCACAATTCCCTCCCACAATAATGAATACATGACCTCTATATATACCTATTCACACTTGCACATGGGGACCCTTTACCATTAGGCTGACCTTATTACATATGTATTTACACATTACATGTACATTTAGGCCCATATATGCCCCCCCCTGGGGTCATATCATATACATTTAGCCATATATATGCCCCCCCCTGGGTCATAACATAGTACCCTCCTTCGAAAATATTTGTCCTCAAAGCTTTGCAATTAAAGGCTTCACATGTGATGAAACCATGTAATATGATTTTCTTATGTTCCTTCTTTATTCATTCCATTGTTTATGATCTATCCATACAAAATCAATTATTTTCAGTCTTAATCTTTGTTGCCTAGTTGTTGCATAATTTTCTTTCCTTTGATTTTATGTATTTTTGTTGCAACTTCTCCAATTTGTAGTGGTTGTTGGTCTCTGATAATATCTTGTTGAAGAGTAGTTTGGTGATTCCTTGTTCCATAAATATTGACAAGTATTCCATATTCTTTCTTCATAATGTTGATATCGTCCTTCTTGTCTTCCTTGAAATGTTTCCTGGTAATGAGGGTGTCGACATGGTTTCACATTTGATGGTCTTCCTTTACCTTGCACATGCATTTCATCTATCTTCTTTTCAGAGACAATGGCATCCTCGATCATCTTTGCTTGGTATTTTATCACTCTAGACTTGGAGATAATATATTCATATTTGACTTGTACATCCTCTAGATGGTGTTCAACTTCTTCAAGTATATTCTGTTGACCTTCTTGAATCTTGTCTTCTTTCGGTTTTTGAAGCTGCAATGTCACCCTATTTATCAAATTCTGACGTCCTTCTTCAATTTTGGATTGCATTTCTAATTTTATCTCATTAGTATTTAGGGATTCTTCAAGCTTGTTGCAAATTTCCTCTTCAAGTCTTTTGGTAGATTCTTCATCCAAGATCCTTTTTTCTTATTGATTTTGAGAATTCTTCTTTTATTCTTTCAATCTCTTGACCTCATCCAGTAGTTTTTTATTATGGTTTCGTAATCTACATATCTCTTCATCTTTCTTTTTCAAATCTTCCCTTGACTCATCCTCTTCCCACTTTGATTTACTATTCTTTTCTTGCTTTAAGTTCTTAACCTCCTTAATGAGTTATTCATTAAGGGATCGTATATTAGATAGTTACTCACCCTTATTCTTAATATATTCCTTTTATTCTTTTAATTCATCTTGAATTCTATACAATTCCTCCATTTTTGTATCCCTAATCCATTTATCTGAGAAGAGATTTTCAAATTCTTCCCATGTGGAGTGGAGTCTAGTATCTTCATCAAGGCTTCTCCACCACTTATGAGCTCTACCCAAAAAAGAAAAATATGTCCCACAAGGACTTATGCCAATACTCATATGATATTTATTTACCATCCTCAACCATTCCACGTGACTGATTGCATCTTTATCTTCATCTCCACTAAAGTTAGGTATTACCATTGATTCTTAATTGAGGTCTAACCCCAATCCTTAACTTCCAACCTCAATATATTAAGGATAAATGTTTCAAATAGTTATAATCCTTGTTCTGATATTTTATTCTATGTTTTATCTTTCCAATGGATTTTGAATTTGATCAATCGGACATTCCAATCAAATGTTATGATATTTCTAAGTCAACATACCTTGGAAACCCTGATTTGGAGTTTGTCCTCCTAACCGACCTTCCTTTTGATGTATATCTGAAATTTCAGCCCCTTTTATTCTTAAATTGTGAACTATAGTACTATGAAATGTCTTCTTTGCAATGCCATGGGTCTGACCAAAATTGGATGTGCCAAGTGGAAGTTATGGTAACTTCCCCATACCTTTTTGATTTTTTTCCTTTCCAGGAGAGCAAACTTGTACAACATGCCCTGTGCACAATAATTGATATAAAATTCTAAAAATAGTACAAAAAATACTATAGACTATCCAATGTCCAATGCAACTAGTCTCACTCAATTTGTATCCTCACTAAAGAAGATATGACTATTTTACCCAAAACACATGTTTGAGACTAGTTAATAGGACTAATCAAATACCCTATCTTCCACAGGGTGTATCTACAAAAGTATGATGACCCAGAAGCATAAATTTTTACCACAGATACCTTGATATTTTTTTCTGAATAAAATCTAATTTTCATGGTCTTAAGAATCTGAGAAGAAAATTTATAGTGAAAATTCTAAGATGGCTTTCTTGAGGAAGTAAAACCCTAAGATTGGTGCTCTGATACCAAATGTAATGAACCAAAATGCTTAAAATCTCATAACAAAAGTACACAACATGTAATGAATGTGAGCATGGAGCACAAATCCAATATATATAAGTTAGAAAATAACTCCTTAAATAATAGGGGAACCCCCTCCAAATAACCAAATACCATTCATACTTCACAATTCCCTCCCACAATAATGAATACATGACCTCTAGATATACCTGTTCACACTTGCACATGAGGCCCCTTTACCATTAGTCCGACCTTATTACATATGTATTTACAAATTACATGTACATTTAGGCCCATATATTCCCCCCCTTGGGGTCATATCATATACATTTAGCCATATATATTCCCCCCCTTGGGTCATAACAGGGAGGTTCCCTCCCACCCCACATGCCCTCTAGATCAAATTTGCTTCCTTTGGAGTATGCCCTCCCACCTATATATTTATTGGTTCAAACCTTAAAATCCAAATGAAAAGGAGTTAGCAAATATATTATTTCTCTAATACCAAATCATAAGCAACAACTTACTTGCAAAACAAATTAGAGATAGAGCCAAGACAAAAACTTGTTGTTGGGGATATAAGGAAAGGATAGAACCATGAAAAAACCCAAAAAATAGAGTAGATGAGAACAACTTGCCCACTTTATTAATGAGGAAAGTTTCCTTATTATAGGATTACACAACTCTGCAAGTCAAAAACCTTAATCTAAGGATGCACACTACTCAAAGACTAGAAAATAATATTATATGCATATGTACATAGCTCAATGTTGGAAAGTGATGCTCAAACTAAATAAAACACACCATGATTAATTATTAGACTGTGGAGGCTTGCATTTGACGTTCGTATGAATTTTATCCTTAACAAAATAGTATGAGCCCTTAAAAATATTAATTTTATCCCCCCCTCCAAGCTTTTTTCTTGAATCTAGCTTTAAAACTGAAACTTTTCAAACCTACCTTTTATAACCAAAATCAATTGGTCCTAGCTTTGAATGATCTGAAACCCCTTTTATCTCTTTGATGTGTCACACTAGCAATCCCTCAATCCATCTCTGTTAGAAATAGTACCTAGGTCTTCACACTCTCACAGATTCAATGGCTCTAAAACTATTGAATTCACAAGAACGAAAACCATGTTTTTCAAACACCTGAGACTCTTGACACAAATTCAGACTTTTAGACTCAACCTTTCTTGGATACCATATCATGATAATGAAAACACATAAAGGAAGTCAATATTGCATTAATTTATGAGAAAGTGAAAGCTTTCTTATAAAGGGTCAATCCAATTTTATGAATGTGGGAAAGACCGAGAAAAGCACTAAAGTGAAATAAAACATAAAAGCATGAAATAACATAAAGTCAAAGTGATTTTATTAATGCCTATGTATAATATTTAATTAACCATTATAATATAACATTTACTTTAACATCATTAATGGGTGAACAGGGGGCAACACTAAAAATGAACCAAGGAAAACACGTTTGCAATAAATTTAAAACATATGCTCCGAACGAGCCTAGATATATTATGGGAGTGTCATTGCAACATTTTGAAAGACAAAAGATTTTACAAAATGGAAAAAAATAGGGCCACAAAGACAAGCCAAAAAGAGACAAGAACTTCTCAAGGATCCATTGAATGCAACACTAGCTGAAAGGAAACCTAGTAAACATGACCAATCCTCCTATTGATGCACCTTACACCTTGAAATTGATACCTTTTCCATTATCCCACCAACATTGGGTTTGTTCTTGTGAGTTCATTTGGCCTTGTCCCTACCTCACAAAAACACTGGTAAAATCAAGAAGTCATGTTGATCATGGACATACATTTTGGGCTCAACATGGAGTTTGGAGGACTACACATTTTGCATACCTCAAGGAGAGGACAAGACTTTCCCATATTGAACATTGTAGAGTTAGCATTTTAGAAATAAAATATTTGCATTCATGATGTTTGTATTAAGATTGTAATACAGACTTAGTGATTTATCTTTTGATAAGTTTTCCTTCCAATCTACCTCCAATGATTTTTAATGTTGATATAGAAAGTGCCAATTCATGTCTAAAGGTTCTTTCTCCATTTAATTAGCTTCTTCCTATTTAAGAGCCCTCACCTCTCCAACACTCACACCATTGGTCGATATAAGTTCATAGTTCACAGTATTGAATTAATTTTACCTCTCGTCCTTTTGTGGTAAGAAGAAACATTCTGGTTCTCCACACCTTGCTCAATTTTATGTCATACCATCAATCACTTCAACATCTGCAGATGTTGGTTAATTATCCTTCTTCTAGTGCTTTCTACCCATTTCCTCCTCAAATTCAACTACCTTCTTTATATTTCCAATGTAACATAGCTTCCCATTTGAGAAACATATCATAAGCTTGTTTTTCATTCATTTCATTATTCCAATCTTTCCTCTTTCTAGAAGAAATTAATTCTTAGTTATCATACTAAAAAAACTCCTTCCTTTGTGTCTCCTTGTGCAAAAGGTGAGCAAACATAAAGTCATGGATTAGATCGAGGCATTAACCTTCGATTTAAACAAGAGAATCAAATTGCATATGTTTATTGTAAGTTGTAACATACGCAAAAGTCCATAACAACTTCGTCTCCTTTGAAAGATGCATCTATGGCATCAATTGACTCTATAATTATGTTAAACTTGTTCATGTGATCAATAATATTGTCTCCTTCAGTTATTTGAAAAAAAATAAAATTTCAATGTAACAGTGGATTTATGAGACTCGTAGCCCCAAAATGTTGTTCCAACGTATTCATGACCTACATATAGGTGGTAAAAAAACGAATAACCAAATTGTCAATATTACACGTTTCAACATATGCATGCCATAGCGTTTTAATTTTTCACTTCAAAACTTCTTTCCTTTCTACTCATTCATTGTCATTGTATCTTAGTCATTAATGACCACATTCCACAAGTTCTTAATCAACATAACTATAATACTGAGCTTCCATTATTGATTTTTCATTCATATTTGTGTGTGGATTCAATGTCTATAGAAAAAGGAAATTGCACAATAGACAAAAATTCACAACATGAGACAAAGATATCAAAATAAAAGGATACATTTAAAAACAATTGTCCACGGGGTGTCCATAGAGGTAGTGACCGTAGTACTAACAAAATGGTTGATTGGTTGTGGGATGAATATGTGTGCTTGCTCATCCTCCATTGTTATAGCAAGATTTGCCTCACCATATGCAAACTTGCACAAAAGACCTTTTTCCATTTCCCTATGAAGAATTGAAGTCCCTTTTTGCAAATCCCAAAGCTAAAAACATTCTTTTTCCACATATATGCACCCTACCTATAGTACAACATGTGTATATGCAGGTTGCACCACTACAACCCGCGTACATCGGGATTTGTGCCCAAAATTAAAAAATGGTGTCGGGTTTCCATGTCACGTCATGAGATCCATGATCCTTCACCTTCCATATACTGGAAACGTTCCGACTAGACCCTTCAGTTCCACTTGAAGGCAAGAAATGGGTCAAATCTGAGTGTTGGCCTTTGGTTATGGAAGAAAGCGAATATTACGGAAGAAAAGGCGAAATACGAACTGCGCTGAAGGAAGGTTGACCAAGATCAGGTCGAAGTGGTTAAAGAAGCAGAAAAGATGGAGAGAAGCTCGAGAGAGAAATCCGTTGGATGAGGAGATTGAAGAAGACAAATCAACAAGGAAGGTGGATCGTGGACAACTCAACAAGTGGAAAAATCCACCGACATATGCTTTGGAGAACCTTGTGGGAAGGAAGGAAAGACAGGTTGGTGAAGCCCTGAAAATTTGGGTCAAATTGACCTAGGGTTTTAGACACCTAGGGTTTTGACACCTAGGTTTCGACCTAAGGTTGTCGGTGAGCTATTGTAATGTATAAATAAAGGCCAAGAGGACCTGGGATGGGTTCGTTCCGAGTTCGTTGTTGTTAATGTAGAGAGAGAAGTATTGTGCTATGAGAGCATTCGATATTGTAATATCTTCAGTTGGGTGCAAATATCAACCTTGTAGATGGGTGCACAGGGAAGAGAGATAGAGAGAAGAGAGAAGGAGAGAAGGAGAGAAGATCTGCAAGCTAAGAGCACATATAGAACTGTAAGATTTCACCTAATATATTATAAAGCACAGTTCTGTGGACGTAGCCCTAGGGAGAGGGTGAACCATGTATATCTTGTGTTGTGAGTGATTGATCTTATGTTCTTTACTTATGTTACTCTGATGATGCATTAGTATGTTATATATGATATATAACTCTGTGAAGTAGGTTTATGCTCAGAAAGAATAATCTGATCTCCGTGTGTGTTTGCCTTGATTCCACTTGCATTTCCCCTGGTTGTAGACACCTGTGTCCTGCAACCCCCTATTGCTACTTTGAGTGAGACGACATCTGCTTCACAGGTGTTGCTGAAAGGGCCAATAGTTAGGGCTTGTTGGTGTGCTATTAGAGTTGAACCCTGGATTTTCCCCTATGACAACAAATGGTTTCATTGCCGGGACCAGGATCTTCTCGAGGGAATGTCAAGGTGGTTTCCATCGAAGACAAAGATTCATAATTGGATAGAAGAACAAGAGAAGGACTTCGCAGAAGCTCAGAATAAGAAACCTAATATTAGCATAGAAGATTGGTTGGGAAGGTATATCTTTACTGATATACATGAGATTTTCTTTGGAGGGATTCATAAGGAGATATATGAGTGGCTGGAAAGATTAGAAGATACCCAATTTGATATCAGGTCTAGACTGCCTGTGGTTTGGACGTCGACGCTGATCAAGAAGGTCAATAGAGTTGATAACACCGTGTCGAGAGTAGTAGATCACTAGTTTTATAGTACCATTGGAGGGTATATCATCGAGTTTGCTGTTGACAGAGTAGAGTCATATAGCCAAGCAGAGAGATATTTCTTTAAGGGGTCGAGAGGAAATTTTTTACATTTTCTAAAGTTGAAGATGCTACTGCATGAGAAGAACATTTTGAAGATACAATAGTGGGTCAGACTGAGAGCTAATGTTCAGGAATTCAGACAATGAAAATGACACAGAGGTTGTGTTAGTGTCAGAAGTCACTCCTGGATTGCAACAGGAGTAGAGCTCGATGCCCATCAGTTTATGTCATGATTTGTTTATACAAAGGGGTGATCGAATGGAAGTTAACTCAAAACAATGTTGTTCTAACTCCGAAACTAGGCCAGGCATGCATGGGCAAGTGAGGTCTTAGATAAACTTCAGACAATGAGTTGTAGTAAGGGTGAGTAGGGGGAAGACTTGTATAAGAGAACTGCAAAGGTCTGTCGTAAACATCAGGTTTCTAACAGAATGTAGGAGAAAACATCTAAACGTAAGATCTTCTTACATTCAAACGCAGAAAACCAGAGAATACAACAATGCAACAATAAATCCTTTATCGTAACATAATTGCAATAATTCATGTGAATCCATCAATCATGAACTCCCTTGGTATGAGATGAAAACTAGATGGGGTAAGAAAACTGTCTGTCATTAAAGAAGAAATCTTACATACAGATGCATAACCAGAGAACTAGAGTGTCTATTAAAAATTTACAATCGGGAGCTTCGCTCTACCATCGATCCTTCAAAAAATATTAAAACTAAGTATATATACTCCTAAACATTTTCCCAATAGAGGCCTCCTAGACTTTCGAGATGAGGCATCTCTTCAATCAAATCTGGCCTGCACTCTTCTGTCATACACCACCTTAATTCTGCATGGATCACGCCAGGGGGTAGCTGAGCCCTTAAATGCTGAATTAGCGTGCGCAGGCTTCCCTGGTGAGTCAAGGAATTGGCATGGTTTCTGTGGAAAGAAACAATACAGAGGACCATCTCGGGCAGACTTCCCACCGGGACATCCATACCTTGCAATTAACGAGTGAGCTGAAGTTTCAACCACCCTCTCTCTTCTTCATTTACTCTGAGAAGGTATCAGGGTTGAGATCAAGTTGAACTGGCACCTGGAGAACACGGTGATCCCTTCTGTAGCTATACCCGACGTTTCGTCCCTTTGTGCAGCTCTTACTATCGCCTCCAAGCGACTTTGGGCTGTGACCTTGTGCCTATCTTCAAAGGCGCTTTCGACGTTCAGGGTTCATGGATAGGAAGGAGCAGATCCTTTCTCTTCAAAGTTGCGATGGGAGAAATGTCGAGAGGGCCCAATGGGTGCCACGCGCCCTTCTCTGATCTGACGGTCCTTAACTAATTCGGCAATACTGTGGGCCCGGTTCCGGGACGTCTTCGGCGCTTCATGTCTCGGGGATATGAAAGAGCTACTCCTTGCGCTTCGAATTCACGATGGGTGAAAAGGCAAAGAGCCTAATCATGCACCACGTGTCCCTTTGGGATGAACGACTAAGATCGCTCTCGGCTCTTCGGGACCCATCTTGCCAAATGATAAACCTTAGCGCCCCTCCTCCAGGCCTGCTCCCTTGTGACCAGGCACCCAAAACCATGGGCCCGATTCTGGGTGATTTCGGCGCTTCGAGGTTCGGGGTTCCGAGATGTGAGATGATGAGGGACTTTTACCCTACGAACTCCCGAATTCCAATATGCCGACGTGACTAGATCTTGCGCCATGCATCACTCGATCAAAAGGCCCAGATTTTGTCTTGAAATATAGGTTCTTTCTCTGACGCTATACCTCGGGTAACTTGGTAGCCTCGAGATCCTGGTGACCATCGATCAACTTTATAGATGGGTCTCGGCCGCTCGACAACAAAACTTCACCCACTCGCTTGACTTGTAACCTGAAAAGAGATTTTTTCGTGCTGCGCTAGGGCGCTTCTCGTGCAACCTGCAGACTTGGGTACTTTTGTGCCCAAGAAAAAAATTGTTGCTAACAGGTTGGACACACACATAGTGGGAGAATCTTCAGAGAAGTCCCTTTGGTGGCCTTGTTTGATCAGAATCACAAACCAGCATAGGAAGAAGGGTTCTACAGTGGAGATGAAGAAGAGTTACTGAGCGAGGAACATTCAGAGTCCGCTAGGGCAGAAGAAGGGAAGACTGAAGAACCTCGCCGAGAAGAGTCAAAAACTTTAGGGACTCCGCAGACTGTTGAAGTAAGTATTATTACGCCTCCTATTGTTTTAACAACATTAATTAACCAGAGTAACCTAAGTTATCAGAGCACTCAGAGAACTGGTACAAGTGGTTCAGTGCACACTTAATCAGGAAACCTAGGAAGATCTATGGAAGATGAGATGAGGTTACCCACCTTTAGAGGAGACAGATCTGAAGATTCTGACTAACACTGGTTTCTATGTGAAGTTGTATGGAGTATTAAGAATGTCACTAACCAAGCTATTAAACGAGATCAATTTAGTACTACCTTGAGAGACCGCGCACTGAGCTGGTACATGAAGTTCGTCCAAGGAGTTGTCCAGCCAAAACCGCTGAACGAGATTAAGACTGCGTTGATTACTGAATTCAAGAAACCCAAGTCGGAATCGCAGTGCATCACATAGTTGAAAGAAATCAAGCAAAAAGTAGCTGAACTTGTTTGGGAGTTTGATCAAAGGTTTAAGAACCTGACAGGTCATTTGAGTTTTCAGATCCCAGACGAGCAGAACAAGGAATGGTTCATTTTTGTCCTCCTACCACACATCAGAGTCCCTATGATGCAATAGAAGATTACTTCGCAGGTTGAGGCATTGGAGATCACCATGAAACTAGAATCGACCCCTATGGGAGTATCAAGCTCAGCTATGAGTCAAATCTTGAGTTAGCTAACTAGCTTATCACTGCAGGTTGAAGAGATGAAAAAAGATAAGGGAAAAGATAAGAGAGAATACATCTGGTGTATCATATGCAAATAAGAAGGTCACGATATGGAGCACTATCCCATTTTTCATGAATACTTGGCTTCTAGAGCTCTGAACCCTTTGAAGCAAGTTACTTTACCTTGTGAGGTATGTAGAAATAGACATCACCCTGGAGAATGCTATTACATGCAAAAGTATGTTCAGACACCTACAAACCTCTACTTCACATTCTGTAAATTTGTGAGTCATGATGAGAAGGACTGTAGAGCTGGAGACCTCTTGCATGAAAGATCAAGGGATATCTACAAAATTCAAGGCAAAGTACAATAAGAAGGGAACACTACACAGTATAATTCCCCTGGAAGAGGAAACTTCAACCCTCGTGGTGGACTCAGAGGAAGAGGATGAGGAGGAGGTATGGGTCAAGGTTGAGGCCAGATAATTTGTTATAAATGCACACAACTAGGTCATTTGGCAAGGGACTGTCAAAACCCTTGTACCACTTGCAGTTACTGTAACTCATTTGAACATGTCATAGAATATTTCCCTGCACTGTTAGCCAAACTTCAGGAACGACAAGGAGGAAACCAACAAGTACAACTAATCACAGCAGAACCTTGCGAAGCAGATCCCAGAGTCACTGTTATCACTAGAGGAGGAACTGCTACAGGAGAAGACATGGTGACTCCAGGGAAGACTACAAAACAATCAAGAGTCAGAAAATCTGCAGAGAAGACACAAGAGTTTGATCCAAAGAAAGAGAAATAGACATTTGAGGAAGCAAGAAAATAATTCGGGAGAGATCAGGCTTCTTCATCAAAGGCTTGACCATAAGTAAGAGAATGTGGAATGCCTCTGGCATTTGATCAATCTGCTTCACCCAAAGAAGGAAAAGAGGTAAGTAAGCTCATGGAATTATTATATACTTGCATTAATTTGATAAAGGATGAGAGTGATGTATAAGAGCCACAAAACTTGATCAGACAGTATGAGCTAGGAAAGGTAGATCCCTTACCGAGTAGAGCAATACATCAAGTATCCAAAAAGAGGAGGACAAATAAGTGGCTACATCTGAATGCTTAGATTAGAGATTATGCGGTCCTCGACTTAAGGTCGAAGGTCAATGTCATGACGAAGCATACCTGGGCACTGATGGGAAAACGTAAGTTGATCTATTCCCCCATCAGGCTTAGGATGGACAATCAACAGGCTGTGAGCCCCTTCAGAAGATTGGAACATGTCCCTGTGGACATCGATGGGGTTAGAACATTTGTGGACTTCGAGGTGATTGAGATAGTCGATGATAGCTGTTTTTATCTTGCGTTGTTAGGAATTGATTGGGATTTCAACAATTCTACTGTTGTTGACTTGAAGAAAAGAAGAATGACGTTTGAAGGTGATGGCCTTAGGGTCATCGCACCTTTGGATCCTGATGAAGGTCGCAGATACACAGAGCCCATCAGATAAGAAGACCGCACATATGAGTTGGAGAATATATACAAATTGACAACAAGACAACATGATTGCATTAATCCTACAATAGATGGGAATTTAAGCTGGCAAAGTGACAACACATGTTCATAAGACTCAGAAGAAGCACTGGAGAACTGGCATAATAAAATGTATGAAGTATCTACATGGAGATGTGCTAGACTGACCAGATAAGTTCATTGGATCGACACAACAGTAAGTAATTTACCCACATTTGATGGTTTGAATCACTTAGAAACTTTCGTACTGGAATTTGAAGAAACTGTACCAGTACAACAATGACTGTTGGCACTGGATGAGGCTTTGAAAGCTACTCCAACAAGATGGTGGGGAACACATAAAAGGAACATCGCGAATTGGATACAATGTCGCACTTTGATGATGGTGCGATTTTCAGAACAAGTCGAAGGATGCGAGGTTAGGTACACAGGTCAAAGCTATCCGAAAGACCATGTGCGAGGTTGTGAGGAGGCCTAGAGAAAAATTCCTCAAGAGCAATGGGTGCATAAATTTATCAATACTCTAGACACAATGCCTATCAACTGGTACCTTCAAGTGGAATTGTGCCTCACCACTGCAGATTGGCAAGGTATGACTCAGAATTTTGTAGCTACATTTTTTTTTGAAAGTTAGCACCCTCTGGTAGATCAAGCTTTACAAGTTGTAAGACATAAAGTATTTGAGGAAGCACCTAGCCTCCCTGTGGAGCAAGAAGAGGATGAATGGACTGCACCTCTTCAGAAATTGCAAGGATGTTACAATATCAATGTTGATGAAGATGATGATCCTAGGAATGTGAACATCGCAGAAACAGAAGGACATAGAGACATAGAAGGACCAGGAGTTGAACTACCTTTTATTGGACAGCCAATCAAAATCAAGAAATTTAATATTGGAATAGAGCAAGCACCTAAGCTTGCTAATGTTGGAGATTACTGGGATGATGACACTATTGATAAGATCACAGAGTTATTGCATGAATATCAAGACTTGTTTCCAACCAAGTTCACTAATATGAAGGGCATTAAAGGGCCCATGGGAGAGATGAATATCCCCTTGAAACCATATGCAAGGCCAGTTAAAAAAAGACCCAACAGATTGAACCTTAAATATAAGGAGAAAGTGAATATTGAATTAGACAAAATGCTGGAAGTAGGAATCATATAACCTGTTGAAGAATCATAGTGGATTAGCCCTATGGTGGTTCAGGATAAGAAAACATGAGAGATCAGAATATGTATATATCTCATGAAGCTGAATGATTCATGTCTACATGATCCATTCCCTATACCGTTGATTGACGAAGTATTAGTTAACGTGGGAGGACAGGAAGTCTACTCCTTCATAAATGGATTTTTAGGATACCATCAGATCGGGATTGCCAAGGAAGATCATCATAAGACCACGTTTGCAATAGAATGGGGATCCTACCAATACACAATGATGCCTTTTGTATTGAAGAATGCACCAACCATCTTTTCTAGGGTGGTGGTCGAAGCATTCAAGGAGTTTTTATATAAATTTCTGGAAGCCTATTTTGATGATTGGACTGTTTTTAGCTTATCGAAAAACCATATTGAATGCTTAAGACTAACGTTGGATAAGTTCAGGCAATGTCAGATTTCCCTGAACCTAAAGAAATTCATTTTCTTTTCACCCTTTGGAGTGTTGTTAGGCCATATTGTGTGTAAATAGGGTGTTAGCACATATTCTTGCAAAGGGATATTTTGCCTTTGGAGTTGGCCATTGGGTGACCAAATGCGAGAAAAGGGGTTTAAAAAACCCACAATATGCATTTTTATCCAAAGTCCGGGCGCAATTGTGCAAGGGCGCGCACATTCCGGGTCGACGAAAATCCATCAAGCACAGGCTCAGTCTCAGTAATTAGATCCATCAGATAAATCATATCGCCGACCATTGAGCAATCAAGCTTATAGATTTGCGCAAAGTTTAGCATCAGACTGAGGCCCGAAATTGTGAGATCTGGGCTATTCATTTCAGAGGGACATGTGGTGCATGATCAACATAGTCGTGATTTCGCGAGTCAGAAAGGTCAAAGAGAAGAGTTTTTAGAACTCACGAAATGCGAAATCGTGACAAGATCGCAACCATTGATCAAAGGAGAGATCTAGGTCGTTAGATCAACTTTTCACGATTTCGTGAGTCGGGAAAGTAAGAGGGTAGAGTCTTGAAGACTCATGAAGTGCGAATCCCCGAAAATATCTGGGTCATCCGGTTGAGAAAAGCTGAGGGCCATTGATCTGACATCGAAAATTTTTGGAGGATTGGGAATCGAGAGTTCGGGGTTCTTGTCGTAAAGTTTCATCCATGGCCCAAAGTCCCAAGACCTAAAAATTGATGAATCAATATCAGATGTTCGAACCTAAGGGATGCATGGCGCCAGATCAAGTAATTTCGCGGTTTCACAAGCTGGAGTTTTGGAAGTAGAGCACGACAAGACTCCCGAAACATGAAATCGAGAAATGCCCCAGAATCAAGCTCATGGTCTCAATGTCTGATCACATGGGAAGCAGGTTTGGAAAGAGGGGCTAGTGCTCATCACTTAGCTGACGTTTCGTTTTGTCAGGAAAAGGATCGTGGCCGTTCATTTTAAAGCAAGCCTAGCCGTATCTCAAAATCCATTTCATGATTTTGGATATCACGATGTTGAGGGGAGGGAGGAGTAAAGACTCCCGAAAGTGCCTTTGGGTGTAAGGTCTAGGTCGCATCCCAAGTTCACATTCAAGGTTAGGCTGATGGAAGAGAGTCGCGCCAAAGGGCCAAAAATGCCTATATTGATTGTAGAAGGAGAGCAGCAGGGCTCGAGGCATCGAGATTAATTCAACAAAGTCATGGGCATCGCCTAGAGAATTCATGGATGTCAGGCTCCATCCCGAACTCGAGGCAGTTAGTTAATGGAAATGGGGAAGGTGGTTGAAACCTCATTTCACCACATAAATAGAAAGAAGGGAAGAATTGGTTGTGGAGGCTGACTGTCAGCCCGAGGCACCTCTGTCAGTAGTTTTTCCTCCAAAGCCCATACTGATCTGATCTTGCGTCTGACAGAAGAATGCATGTACATGCTGACAGAAGAAGATGCAGACACAAAGCCTTGATTGCAGTAGCCAGTGCTCATTCCTGGAGGGAGCAAGCTGTTTTGAGTATAAATAATCAGATTTGATATTTTGTTATGGTTGATGGTTGAGTTGGGCTCCCGATTGTAAAGTTTTAATGAACATTCTGGTTCTTTGGTTATGCATTTGTATTTGAGACTTCTTGTTTAATGAAAGTCAGCTTCTTTCCATATCTCTATAAACAACTGTGTTAAAACACTCGAAATTGGAGGATCCAGTCGAGGGTAGTTATGTTGTTGTGATGTAGGCTTGATCACTGCAATATTTTCACCAGTTATAATCAGTTTCTTGTGTTATCTTTTCCCTCTTACACTAAGTATCTCAGAATTGAAGGATCCAGTCGAGTTGTTACAGTAGCATTTTGATGTCGGTTTGATCATCGTGCTGTTATAACTGTGCCGTTTAGGCATATCTTAGTGTCTGAAACTTCGGGTCCAAGAGGATCTTGTTCTTGAAGCTTTTCTTCCCTAGGCGTCTAGAAGCCCTAATGTCCATAGCAGGCCCTTACATATCCTCACCAGTTCTCTCCCCTACTCACCCTTTATAGTAAATCACTGACTGAAGTTAGACCAAGACCTCACTTGTCTATGCATGCCAACCCAGTTTTCTGAGTTAAAGTGATATAATCTCAAGACTATGTCCATTAGACCACCCTTAAATTTATTCATTGTGACATACAAACTGATGAGTATTGGGCTTACCTCTGCTGCAATCTAGGGGTGACTTCTAGTGCTAACACAAAGGTTACTGGTAGATCCATCCAAGATTTCCATTGTTGTCGATCTACCCTCTCCTACTTCAGTCAGATAGCTGCGCACTGCGCTAGGACATACCTGATACTACATGAATTTCATTAAGGAATATTCAAAAATCACAACACCTATGGAGAGGATTTTGAAGAAAGATTGTCAGTTTCACTGGACAGAAGAATGCCAGCGAAGCTTCGACACACTGAAACAGAAAATGGTTACTGCGCCTATTCTGGTTTTTCGAGATTGGAGCAAGGAATTTCATGTGCATGTCGATGAATCCTCTATTGCATTAGGAGAAATGTTAGCACAACTCGGAGAAGGAGACATTGACCACCTGTTAACCTTTTCTAGCATGAAACTATCTACAGCCGAAATCAATTTCACCACCACCGAGAGAGAAGGGTTAGCCATGGTGTATGTGCTATAAAAGTTTTGTCACTACTTGTTAGGAGGACACTTTAAGATGTTCACTGATCACTCCACACTGAAATACCTAGTCAACAAGCCAGTGTTGGGGGGAAGGATATGCAGATGGCTTCTGTTATTTAAGGAATATGATTTTGAAATCGTGGTAAAGTCAGGAAAGATGAACAAGGGACCTGACCACTTGTCTAGGTTGGAACATGGAGAGGAACCTACTAGTTTTGAGGATACACTGTCGAATGCACAGTTGCTGGCCATTAGAAAGGTTGATGATCACTTCACTGATATAGTTCAGTTCCTATCAATAGGAATAGAACCTCGCGAATAGACAGTCATTCAGAAGAAACAACTGGTAGTGCGTACTGCAGATTTTTCGCTTATAGTTGGACAACTATATAAGATGGGACCTAATGAGATCCCGTGAAGATGTGTTATGGAGGCAGAATGACCACTAATTTTAGCAGAAGCTCATGAAGGCATCGCAGGAGGACAAAACACAGGAAAATAAACAATGCAGAAGGTTCTTAGAGCTGGCCTCTGGTGGCCCACTTTACACAGAGATGCTAAAGAATACCATAGAGCCTGTGATGTATGCCAAAGAGTTGGGAAACCTTCCAGAAAATATGAAATTCCGTTAGCACCCCAGCTAACCTTACAAGCATTTGAAAAATGGGCCATTGACTTCGTGGGACCTATAA
Source organism: Picea engelmannii (assembly GCA_009831015.1). Lineage (NCBI taxonomy): Eukaryota > Viridiplantae > Streptophyta > Pinopsida > Pinales > Pinaceae > Picea > Picea engelmannii. Next base: position 48,585 of record ML787796.1, read on the forward strand.
ACCCACCAGGGCAACGCACAGGAGACATATACATCATCATTGCGACAAAGTATTTGTTTAGATGGGTAGAAGAAATAGCAGTTAAGGAATGTAGTGAAACTACATCTGCACGTTTCATATTTGATGATATCATAACCAGGTTTGGATGCCCAAATATCCTCATGAGTGATCAAGGTACAAATTTTATTAATAAGATTATTGAAGCCTTGACTCAAGAATTTGAAGTTCACCATCAAAAGAGAACCCCATACCACCCACGTGCGAATGGTACGGTTGAAGCCTTCAACAAGATCTTGGAGACAATGCTGACGAAGATTTGTAGTGTAAACATAGATGACTGGGATTTGAGAGTACTAGTAGTGTTATGGGCCTATAGAACCACTTGTAAGAAGCTGAAAATGCAGACTCCCTTTAAGTTGGTTTATGGCCTAGAAGCAGTTGTACCCATGGAATATTTAGTTCCTAGCTTAAGAATTGCAGCCTTTACAGATATGGATGACACTAGCGCTGTTCAATAAAGGCTCGAACAGTTGGTCGAACTAGAAGAAGACAAATTTATTGCAGGATTTCATCAACAGGTTCAGAAGGAACGAGAAAAGGCCTACCATGACAGTCATATCAAGAAGAAAGCATTTAAGCAAGGAGATCTGGTATTGGTATATGATAGCAAGTTCATGAAGCATCCAGGGAAGTTCAAAACACATTAGCTGGGGCCATATGAGGTTGTTGATGTTATAGAAGGAGGAGATGCACAACTGAAGACTTCGAATGGGGAGTGGAAGGAAGGATTGGTGAATGGGAGCCGATTGAAATTGTACTATGAAAACCAGCTACCTCACAACTCTTGGTAAAAACAGAAGGAGAAGGGTCTAGGTACCAGGTGTAGTTGAGACTAGGTACCATACACAAGAAAGACAGTCTGCACACAGGGTGGAGGAACAGAGCAGGAAACACATGCTGTGTTGCGCAGTCTGTGGTCGAGGTACAATAGAAGATTCAGATCATAGTGCCTCGGGACGAGTCAGAGGTGAGTGTTGGGGGCCTGTTGGCCCTTGGTTATGGAAGAAAATGAATATTATGGAAGAAAATGTGAAACACGAACTGTGCGGAAGGAAGATTGATTGAGATTAGGTCGAAGTGGTTAAAGAAACAAAAAAGATGGAGTGAAGCCCGAGAGAGCAAGTTGTTGGATGAGGAGATCGAGGAAGACAGATCAGCAAGGAAGGTGGATCGTGGACAACTCAGCAAGTGGAAAAATCCACCAGTAGATGCTTTGGAGAACCTCGTGGGAAGGATGGAAAGACAGGCTGGCAAAGCCTTGAAAACGTGGATCAAATTGACCTAGGGTTTTAGACACCTAGGGTTTTGGTATCTAGGGTTTTGACACCTAGGTTTCAGCCTAAGGCCGTCAGTGAGCTATTGTAATGTATAAATAAAGGTCAAGAGGACCTGGGATGGGTTCGTTTTGAGTTCGTTGTTGTTAATGTATAGAGAGAAGTATTATGCTGTGAGAGCATTTGGTATTGTAAGATCTTCAACTGGGTGCGAAGATCAACCCTGTAGCTGGGTGCGCACGGAAGGGAGATAGAGAGAAGAGAGAAGCAGAGAAGATCTGCAAGCTAAGAGTGCAAACATAACTGTAAGCTTTCACCTAATATATTATAAAGCACAGTTCTGTGGACATAGCCCTAGGGAGAGGGTGAACCACGTATATCTTGTGTTGTGAGTGATTGATGATGTGTTGTTCACTTCTGTTACTCTGATGATGCATTAGTATGTTAGATATGATATATAACTGTGCGAAGTAGGTTTATGATCAGAAATAATAATCTGATCTTCATGTGTGGTTTCCTTGATTCCACTTGCATTTCCCCTGGTTGTAGACACCTGTGTCCTGCAACCCCTTATTGCTACTTTGGGTAAGACTGCATCTGCTTCGTAGGTGTTGCTGAAAGGGACAATAGTTAGGGCTTGTTGGTGCACTATTAGAGATGAACCATGGGTTTTCCCCTGTGCCAACATCGAGCTATGGAAAAGGAGGAGAAGAATTCAACTTTGAGAGCAAAGTTACTCAGGATAAATTATTCACTTCATATCGAGTCTGCATCACTTTTGTTTTTGACAAGAACGGTTATGTTGCATTAATCGACTTTTTGGCAAGCCAGAATCAGAAAGTTACATATCTGAAGAAGGTTGGTGACCTCTAACAGTGCTGCCAACCTTCTTGTGAATGTCTTGGGAAACCAATCCCATCTGCTTATTGAGCTAATTCGAGAAAATGACAAAAATTGCATACATAAGTAAATTCTCACAAATTGTGAGCATAGAAGAAGACATAAGCAAAACATTAAACCGGGGGGGATGAAGATTTCCTCTTAATGTAGGGATCCAACTTTTTCTGAGAACCTAAAGAAATGTTGGAGGCCGCCTCCTTTTCTCTGCGTGCTTTATTGGTCTTTCGCCCTCGGGTAAGGGGTGGAGACGGAACTGATTTGTCGTCAGATTCAGAAGATTCCACAGAGCCTCTAGTGGGGACTGAAACAACTAGACCTGCAGAGGCAGGAGGTTCCGGAACTGAAGCCCGAATGTCTTTTGCTGCCATTGTTTCTGGGGGGGTGGAATCCAGAGGGCTTTCATCTGCCGAGGGATCTTCCATAACTGTTGTTGCTTCTGGCTCTCGGGCTTCATCATCCTTTAGCGCATCAAAGCTGTTTTTATTTTCTAGAGATGCCTCTACCGTATGGATGGTCTTTGGGGCCTGGGCTAGGGGATCTTTTCACCTTGGCTGCCTTCGTCGGTTAGTTACTGGCTGAAAATCATCTTCTTTGACTGGTCCCGGCTCCTCAGAGGATTTGGGGTAGCTTTTTGCGAAATGACCGTAAGCATGGCACCAGAGGCACTTAAACGAAATCTGCTTGTAGTCCAGCTCTTGGATATGGCACTATTCCCCCAGTGAGAGCTTAATGGCATCCGGAAGTCCTTTCTCAATATTAACCTCAACACAAATACGGGCGCAGGTAAACTGATCCCCCTTTGGCTCCGCACTGTCCACGTAACGCCCAAGCTTATTTCCAATGTCCTCCAGAGAGCTTATCCCCCAGAGATGCAAGGGGAGGTGAGGCAGCCTAACCCATACAGGGGCTGCTGTGATCTCGTCTCTGGGATTGAAGTCAAGAGTCCAGGGGGCTAAGAACAGCCCTCTCAACCCCATGAAATAGGGTCCAGATCTGAAAACTAGATCGCGGTCCACTTTCCTCGCGAAGCTGAAGACAAAAAAACCCCTGCCTACTGCGCACAGAGAAACTTCTCCTTGTATCAACATCTTCCAATGATCATCCATCCATGCCTCCACGGTTTTGGGGCTTGGTCACAACCCCGTAAACTTTCCGATGAGGGTATTTTCTGCTAGAAGGAAGGCAAGCTTGCAAGGGTCCTCTGGAGAGAGCTCCAGAGAAGGGATCTCCTCCATCTTCTTAACAAACTTAGATGAGAGAGCAGGCTTGGATTTAGGTCCTGCTGAGCGGACTAACGTTTTGAAAGCTTCCAAAGGATCTTTTTCCAACTCGACATTCGGGATTGGGGCCATTGTAGTAGGCGGCGACCACCAGCAAGCAAGAGGCGGAGCAAGTCGCAGAGGCCACATGCATGCTAAACCCTGGTCGCTGCTTCAGTCGTAGACGCGCCCCTGCACTCAATCCAAAGCATGCCCAACTGAACTCAAGCGAGAGGGACGCTTTGATCCGCGTCCTGTAAACCCTAGTCGCTGCTAGACACGTCCCTGCAAACAAACAAGCTCAGAGGTGGCTAGGGTTTAGGCCCTAGCCGCGTTGCTTCCGTTTCGTTTCAGCCGACACTTCATTTCCTCTTCATCTAAATAAAGTTCCATAAAATATCCATTGTTAGTAAAAGAGTACATTTTTTTTTTTTTTTGAGTCTGCATCACTTTGTCCTTTTAAGTCTGAACACATTGTTCAACCCCCAAGCTCTTCCCTACATGATTGAGAACCTCATTGTCTCTCTTATATGAGCTTGCCTTTGGTGGAGGCCCAGTGGGAAGGGACTTAGTTTCTCGGTTCTGAACCGTGCTGGAACAAAAGTTTGTAATTCATTCACTTCTACTGATTGCATTTTAATAGAAATACTCTTTTCTCGTCCAATTAATATCTTGAAAATATATGAATTGTTATTCCATGGGCGTATTTGTTATGAATGTTGATGGATTATGCTATTGAATGTGATAATATTATATATTATTACCATATGCTTCCGTTTCTTGGTTGTTGAGGACAAGTTGCAGGTGTATTGCTTTGAGTCGAGTGCTCAACGATGGACTTCATCGAACGTCTGGATGAGGTAGCCCTTTTATATTGTCTTGCTAGCATATTTGTTTATATAACATACCTGATATTAGAGTTGATTTCTGCAGTCATTTTTGTCTGTTGTGGTTTACCCCTAGCCATTGAGAGATTTTCCTCGTAAAAAAATTGGTGACCATACCGGGGATATAATCTTCTTTTTCTAGGTTTGGAGTGTTTTTCTCCTTAGATTGCTCTTGTTTATATTGAGTTTCCTGTCATATGATTGCTTGACAGCCTCTGTTCACGTTGAGTCTGAGTTTCTTAGCCTTCTCCTTGGCTTGGCTATGTTTTAACACATATACGCAGGGTTTTTCCCCATAGTCACGTACATATGCGTGTTGTACTTATGCAAGAAGCGTATATACACGCTTTTCCCTTGAACAATCGCATACATCACCCTTTGCTACTTGGTTGATAGGTTTGATGGTTGTTGGGTAGTTTTTGATGATTTCCGAGTCTTCTTGGGTCTCTGTTATGACCGTTAAGTCTCTGTGGAATGAGAAGAAATATTTCTTTGGTTGAATTTTTGGGCGGTGCGTTTCTCATCATCCTTTTCATTTGATTGTCCTTGCATCTTGGGCTGGCTGTTTTGCTTCTTGATATCCTACTTGGTTTGTCACTGTTTACACACAGTAGAGTATTTATATCAAGCTGTTGATTCGGTCCTTGCATTTTCATTCTCTTATATTGAAAATACAAAAATATTAGGCATTTTACATTGTTGGCATTTTGATCTTTTGAGTCCTTATCATTGATCTTAGTACATGTAAAGAAAGATTGCATTTTATTTTGGAATTGCAGAACT
>ML787796.1:53797-105616 GCA_009831015.1 Picea engelmannii
TTCAAGATTTATTTCTCACTTGAATCTATTTCTTTAGCTCAGAGACCACCCAACGTTTAGCAATGTTGGGTTTTTGGGAGTGTATTGAACCAAAATGCTTAAAATCTCATAACAAAAGTACACACCATGTACTGAATGTGAGTGTGGAGCACAACTCTAAGATAGATAAGTTACATAATAACTCCTTAAAGAATAGGGGAACCCCCTCCAAATAACCAAATACCATTCATACTTCACAATTCCCTCCCACAATAATGAATACATGACCTCTATATATACCTATTCACACTTGCACATGGGGACCCTTTACCATTAGGCTGACCTTATTACATATGTATTTACACATTACATGTACATTTAGGCCCATATATGCCCCCCCCTGGGGTCATATCATATACATTTAGCCATATATATGCCCCCCCCTGGGTCATAACATAGTACCCTCCTTCGAAAATATTTGTCCTCAAAGCTTTGCAATTAAAGGCTTCACATGTGATGAAACCATGTAATATGATTTTCTTATGTTCCTTCTTTATTCATTCCATTGTTTATGATCTATCCATACAAAATCAATTATTTTCAGTCTTAATCTTTGTTGCCTAGTTGTTGCATAATTTTCTTTCCTTTGATTTTATGTATTTTTGTTGCAACTTCTCCAATTTGTAGTGGTTGTTGGTCTCTGATAATATCTTGTTGAAGAGTAGTTTGGTGATTCCTTGTTCCATAAATATTGACAAGTATTCCATATTCTTTCTTCATAATGTTGATATCGTCCTTCTTGTCTTCCTTGAAATGTTTCCTGGTAATGAGGGTGTCGACATGGTTTCACATTTGATGGTCTTCCTTTACCTTGCACATGCATTTCATCTATCTTCTTTTCAGAGACAATGGCATCCTCGATCATCTTTGCTTGGTATTTTATCACTCTAGACTTGGAGATAATATATTCATATTTGACTTGTACATCCTCTAGATGGTGTTCAACTTCTTCAAGTATATTCTGTTGACCTTCTTGAATCTTGTCTTCTTTCGGTTTTTGAAGCTGCAATGTCACCCTATTTATCAAATTCTGACGTCCTTCTTCAATTTTGGATTGCATTTCTAATTTTATCTCATTAGTATTTAGGGATTCTTCAAGCTTGTTGCAAATTTCCTCTTCAAGTCTTTTGGTAGATTCTTCATCCAAGATCCTTTTTTCTTATTGATTTTGAGAATTCTTCTTTTATTCTTTCAATCTCTTGACCTCATCCAGTAGTTTTTTATTATGGTTTCGTAATCTACATATCTCTTCATCTTTCTTTTTCAAATCTTCCCTTGACTCATCCTCTTCCCACTTTGATTTACTATTCTTTTCTTGCTTTAAGTTCTTAACCTCCTTAATGAGTTATTCATTAAGGGATCGTATATTAGATAGTTACTCACCCTTATTCTTAATATATTCCTTTTATTCTTTTAATTCATCTTGAATTCTATACAATTCCTCCATTTTTGTATCCCTAATCCATTTATCTGAGAAGAGATTTTCAAATTCTTCCCATGTGGAGTGGAGTCTAGTATCTTCATCAAGGCTTCTCCACCACTTATGAGCTCTACCCAAAAAAGAAAAATATGTCCCACAAGGACTTATGCCAATACTCATATGATATTTATTTACCATCCTCAACCATTCCACGTGACTGATTGCATCTTTATCTTCATCTCCACTAAAGTTAGGTATTACCATTGATTCTTAATTGAGGTCTAACCCCAATCCTTAACTTCCAACCTCAATATATTAAGGATAAATGTTTCAAATAGTTATAATCCTTGTTCTGATATTTTATTCTATGTTTTATCTTTCCAATGGATTTTGAATTTGATCAATCGGACATTCCAATCAAATGTTATGATATTTCTAAGTCAACATACCTTGGAAACCCTGATTTGGAGTTTGTCCTCCTAACCGACCTTCCTTTTGATGTATATCTGAAATTTCAGCCCCTTTTATTCTTAAATTGTGAACTATAGTACTATGAAATGTCTTCTTTGCAATGCCATGGGTCTGACCAAAATTGGATGTGCCAAGTGGAAGTTATGGTAACTTCCCCATACCTTTTTGATTTTTTTCCTTTCCAGGAGAGCAAACTTGTACAACATGCCCTGTGCACAATAATTGATATAAAATTCTAAAAATAGTACAAAAAATACTATAGACTATCCAATGTCCAATGCAACTAGTCTCACTCAATTTGTATCCTCACTAAAGAAGATATGACTATTTTACCCAAAACACATGTTTGAGACTAGTTAATAGGACTAATCAAATACCCTATCTTCCACAGGGTGTATCTACAAAAGTATGATGACCCAGAAGCATAAATTTTTACCACAGATACCTTGATATTTTTTTCTGAATAAAATCTAATTTTCATGGTCTTAAGAATCTGAGAAGAAAATTTATAGTGAAAATTCTAAGATGGCTTTCTTGAGGAAGTAAAACCCTAAGATTGGTGCTCTGATACCAAATGTAATGAACCAAAATGCTTAAAATCTCATAACAAAAGTACACAACATGTAATGAATGTGAGCATGGAGCACAAATCCAATATATATAAGTTAGAAAATAACTCCTTAAATAATAGGGGAACCCCCTCCAAATAACCAAATACCATTCATACTTCACAATTCCCTCCCACAATAATGAATACATGACCTCTAGATATACCTGTTCACACTTGCACATGAGGCCCCTTTACCATTAGTCCGACCTTATTACATATGTATTTACAAATTACATGTACATTTAGGCCCATATATTCCCCCCCTTGGGGTCATATCATATACATTTAGCCATATATATTCCCCCCCTTGGGTCATAACAGGGAGGTTCCCTCCCACCCCACATGCCCTCTAGATCAAATTTGCTTCCTTTGGAGTATGCCCTCCCACCTATATATTTATTGGTTCAAACCTTAAAATCCAAATGAAAAGGAGTTAGCAAATATATTATTTCTCTAATACCAAATCATAAGCAACAACTTACTTGCAAAACAAATTAGAGATAGAGCCAAGACAAAAACTTGTTGTTGGGGATATAAGGAAAGGATAGAACCATGAAAAAACCCAAAAAATAGAGTAGATGAGAACAACTTGCCCACTTTATTAATGAGGAAAGTTTCCTTATTATAGGATTACACAACTCTGCAAGTCAAAAACCTTAATCTAAGGATGCACACTACTCAAAGACTAGAAAATAATATTATATGCATATGTACATAGCTCAATGTTGGAAAGTGATGCTCAAACTAAATAAAACACACCATGATTAATTATTAGACTGTGGAGGCTTGCATTTGACGTTCGTATGAATTTTATCCTTAACAAAATAGTATGAGCCCTTAAAAATATTAATTTTATCCCCCCCTCCAAGCTTTTTTCTTGAATCTAGCTTTAAAACTGAAACTTTTCAAACCTACCTTTTATAACCAAAATCAATTGGTCCTAGCTTTGAATGATCTGAAACCCCTTTTATCTCTTTGATGTGTCACACTAGCAATCCCTCAATCCATCTCTGTTAGAAATAGTACCTAGGTCTTCACACTCTCACAGATTCAATGGCTCTAAAACTATTGAATTCACAAGAACGAAAACCATGTTTTTCAAACACCTGAGACTCTTGACACAAATTCAGACTTTTAGACTCAACCTTTCTTGGATACCATATCATGATAATGAAAACACATAAAGGAAGTCAATATTGCATTAATTTATGAGAAAGTGAAAGCTTTCTTATAAAGGGTCAATCCAATTTTATGAATGTGGGAAAGACCGAGAAAAGCACTAAAGTGAAATAAAACATAAAAGCATGAAATAACATAAAGTCAAAGTGATTTTATTAATGCCTATGTATAATATTTAATTAACCATTATAATATAACATTTACTTTAACATCATTAATGGGTGAACAGGGGGCAACACTAAAAATGAACCAAGGAAAACACGTTTGCAATAAATTTAAAACATATGCTCCGAACGAGCCTAGATATATTATGGGAGTGTCATTGCAACATTTTGAAAGACAAAAGATTTTACAAAATGGAAAAAAATAGGGCCACAAAGACAAGCCAAAAAGAGACAAGAACTTCTCAAGGATCCATTGAATGCAACACTAGCTGAAAGGAAACCTAGTAAACATGACCAATCCTCCTATTGATGCACCTTACACCTTGAAATTGATACCTTTTCCATTATCCCACCAACATTGGGTTTGTTCTTGTGAGTTCATTTGGCCTTGTCCCTACCTCACAAAAACACTGGTAAAATCAAGAAGTCATGTTGATCATGGACATACATTTTGGGCTCAACATGGAGTTTGGAGGACTACACATTTTGCATACCTCAAGGAGAGGACAAGACTTTCCCATATTGAACATTGTAGAGTTAGCATTTTAGAAATAAAATATTTGCATTCATGATGTTTGTATTAAGATTGTAATACAGACTTAGTGATTTATCTTTTGATAAGTTTTCCTTCCAATCTACCTCCAATGATTTTTAATGTTGATATAGAAAGTGCCAATTCATGTCTAAAGGTTCTTTCTCCATTTAATTAGCTTCTTCCTATTTAAGAGCCCTCACCTCTCCAACACTCACACCATTGGTCGATATAAGTTCATAGTTCACAATATTGAATTAATTTTACCTCTCATCCTTTTGTGGTAAGAAGAAACATTGTGGTTCTCCACACCTTGCTCAATTTTATGTCATACCATCAATCACTTCAACATCTACAAATGTTGGTTAATTATCCTTCTTCTAGTGCTTTCTACCCATTTCCTCCTCAAATTCAACTACCTTCTTTATATTTCCAATGTAACATAGCTTCCCATTTGAGAAACATATCATAAGCTTGTTTTTCGTTCATTTCCTTATTCCAATCTTTCCTCTTTCTAGAAGAAATTAATTCTTAGTTATCATACTAAAAAAACTCCTTCCTTTGTGTCTTCTTGTGCAAAAGGTGAGCAAACATAAAGTCATGGATTAGATCAAGGCATTAGCCTTCGATTTAAACAAGAGAATCAAATTGCTTATGTTTATTGTAAGTTGTAACATACGCAAAAGTCCATAACAACTTCGTCTCCTTTGAAAGATGCATATATGGCATCAATTGACTCTATAATTATGTTAAACTTGTTCATGTGATCAATAATATTGTCTCCTTCAGTTATTTGAAAAAAAATAAAATTCCAATGTAACAGTGGATTTATGAGACTCGTAGCCCCAAAATGTTGTTCCAATGTATTCATGACCTGCATAGAGGTGGTAAAGAAACGAATAACCAAATTGTCAATATTACACGTTTCAACATATGCATGCCATAGCGTTTTAATCTTTCACTTCAAAACTTCTTTCCTTTCTACTCATTCATTGTCATTGTATCTTAGTCATTAATGACCACATTCCACAAGTTCTTAATCAACATAACTATAATACTGAGCTTCCATTATTTTTTTTTCATTCATATTTGTGTGTGGATTCAATGTCTATAGAAAAAGGAAATTGCACAATAGGCAAAAATTCACAACATGAGACAAAGATATCAAAATAAAAGGATACATTTAAAAAACATTGTCCACGGGGTGTCCATAGAGGTAGTGACCCTAGTACTAACAAAATGGTTGATTGGTTGTGGGATGAATATGTGTTCTTGCTCATCCTCCATTGTTATATCAAGATTTGCCGCACCATATGCAAACTTGCACAAAAGACCTTTTTCCATTTCCCTATGAAGACTTGAAGTCCCTTTTTGCAAATCCCAGAGCTAAAAACATTCTTTTTCCACATATACGCACCCTACCTATAGTACAACATGTGTATACGCAGGTTGCACCACTACAACCCGCGTACATCGAGATTTGTGCCCAAAATTAAAAAATGGTGTCGGGTTTCCATGTCACATCACAAGATCCATGATCCTTCACCTTCCATATATTGGAAGCATTCCGACTCGACCCTTCAGTTCCACTTGAAGGCAACAAATGGGTCAAATCCGAGTGTTGGCTTTTGGTTATGGAAGAAAGCGAATATTACGGAAGAAAAGGCGAAACACGAACTATGCTGAAGGAAGGTTGACCGAGATCAGGTCGAAGTGGTTAAAGAAGCAAAAAAGATGGAGAGAAGCCCGAGAGAGAAATCCGTTGGACGAGGAGATTGAGGAAGAAAAATCAACAAGGAAGGTGGATCGTGGACAACTCAACAAGTGTAAAAAGCCACCGACATATGCTTTGGAGAACCTCGCGGGAAGGAAGGAAAGATAGGCTGGCGAAGCCCTGAAAACGCGGGTCAAATTGACCTAGGGTTTTGACACCTAGGTTTCGGCCTAAGGTTGTCGATGAGCTATTGTAATGTATAAATAAAGGCCAAGAGGACCTGGGATGGGTTCGTTCTGAGTTTGTTGTTGTTAATGTAGAGAGAGAAGTATTGTGCTGTGAGAGCATTCAGTATTGTAATATCTTCAGTTCGGTGCAAATATCAACCCTGCAGCTGGGTGCACAGGGAAGGGAGATAGAGAGAAGAGAGAAGGAGAGAAGGAGAGAAGATCTGCAAGCTAAGAGCGCATATAGAACTGTAAGATTTCACCTAATATATTATAAAGCACAGTTCTATGGACGTAGCCCCAGGGAGAGGGTGAACCATGTATATCTTGTGTTGTGAGTGATTGATCTTATGTTCTTTACTTCTGTTACTCTGATGATGCATTAGTATGTTATATATGATATATAACTCTGTGAAGTAGGTTTATGCTCAGAAAGAATAATCTGATCTCCGTGTGTGGTTGCCTTGATTCCACTTGCATTTCCCCTGGTTGTAGACACTTGTGTCCTGCAACCCCCTATTACTACTTTGAGTGAGACGACATCTGCTTCACAGGTGTTGTCGAAAGGGCCAATAGTTAAGGCTTGTTGGTGTGCTATTAGAGATGAACCCTGGATTTGCCCCTATGACAACAAATGGTTCCGTTGCCGGGACCAGGATCTTCTTGAGGGAATGTCAAGGTGGTTTCCATCGAAGACACATATTCAGAATTGGATAGAAGAACAAGAGAAGGACTTCGCAGAAGCTCAAAATAAGAACCCTAATATTAGCATAGAAGATTGGTTGGGAAGGTATATCTTTACTGATATACATGAGATTTTCTTTGGAGGGATTCATAAGGAGCTATATGAGTGGCTAGCAAGATTAGAAGATACCCAATTTGATATCAGATCTAGACCGCCTGTGGTTTGGACGTCGACGCTGATCAAGAAGGTCAATAGAGTTGATAACACCGTGTCGAGAGTAGTAGATCACTAGTTTTATAGTACCATTGGAAGGTATATCATCGAGTTTTCTATTGACAAAGTAGAGTCATATAGCCAAGCAGAGAGATATTTCTTTAAGGGGTCGAGAGGAAAATTTTTACATTTTCTAAAGTTGAAGATCAAGATGCTACTGCATGAGAAGAACATCTTGAAGATACAATAGTGGGTCAGACTGAGAGCTAATGTTCAGGAATTCAGACAACGAAAACGACACAGAGGTTGGACACACACATAGTGGGAGAATCTTCAGAGAAGTCCCTTTGGTGGACTTGTTTGATCAGAATCACAAACCAATACAGGAAGAAGGGTTCTACAGTGGAGATGAAGAAGAGTTACTGAGCGAGGAACATTCAGAGTCCGCTAGGGCAGAAGAAGGGAAGACTGAAGAACCTCACCGAGAAGAGTCAAAAACTTCAGGGACTGCGCAGACTATTGAAGTAAGTATTATTACACCTCCTATTGTTTTAACAACATTAATTAACTAGAGTAACCTAAGTTATCAGAGCACTCAGAGAACTGGTACAAGTGGTTCAGTGCACACTCAATCAGGAAACCTAGGAAGATCTATGGCAGATGAGATGAGGTTACCCACCTTTAGAGGAGATGGATCTGAAGATTCTGACCGACACTGGTTTCTATGTGAAGTTGTATGGAGTATTAAGAATGTCACTAACAAAGCTATTAAATGAGATCAGTTTAGTACTACCCTGAGAGACCGCGCACTGAGTTGGTACATGAAGTTCGTCCAAGGAGTTGTCTAGCCAAAACCGCTGAACGAGATTAAGACTGCATTGATTACTGAATTCAAGAAACCCAAGTCGGAATCGCAGTGCATCACATAGTTGAAAGAAATCAAGCAAAAAGTAGCTGAACTTGTTTGGGAGTTTGATCAAAGGTTTAAGAACCCGACAGGTCATTTGAGTTTTCAGATCCCAGATGACCAGAACAAGGAATGGTTCATTTTTTTCCTCCTACCACACATCGGAGTCCCTATGATGAAACATAAGATCACTTTGCAGGCTGAGGTGTTGGAGATCACCATGAAACTAGAACCAACCCTTATGGGAGAATCAAGCTTAGGTATGAGTCAAATCTTGAGTCAGCTAACTAGCTTATCATTGCAGGTTGAAGATATGAAAAAAGATAAGGGAAAAGATAAGAGAGAAGACATCTGGTGTATCATATGCAAATCAGAAGGTCATGATAAGGAGCACTGTCCCCTTTTTCATGAATACTTGGCTTCTGGAGCTCTGAACCCTTTGAAGCAAGATACTCTACCTTGGTGTGAGGTATGTAGAAATAGACATCACCCTGGAGAATGCTATTACATGCAAAAGCATGTTCAGACACCTAAAAACCTCTACTTCACATTCTATAAATCCGTGGGTCATGATGAGAAGGACTGTAGAGCTTACAACCTCTTGCATGAAAGATCAAGGGATATCTATAAAATTCAAGGCGAAGTACAACAAGAAGGGAACACTACACAGTATAATTCCCCTGTAAGAGGAAATTTCAACCCTCATGGTGGACTCAGAGGAATAGGATGAGGAGGAGGTATGGGTCAAGGTCGAGGCCTGATAATTTGTTATAAATGTGCACAACCAGGTCATTTGGCAAGGGACTATCAAAACCCTTGTACCACTTGCAGTTACTGCAACTCATTTGAACATGTCATAGAATATTGCCCTGCACTGTTAGCAAAACTTCAGGAATGACAAGGAGGAAACCAACAAGTACAACTAATCACAACAGAACCTCGCGAAGCAGATCCCAGAGTCGCTGTTATCACTAGAGGAGGCACTGCTACAGGAGAAGACATGGTGACTCCAGGGAAGACTACAAAACAATCAAGAGTCAGAAAAGCTGCAGAGAAGACACAAGAGTTTGATCCAAAGAAAGAGAAATAGACATTTGAGGAAGCAAGAAAATAATTCGGGAGAGATCAGGCTTCTTCATCAAAGGATTGACCAGAAGTAAGAGAATGTGGAATGCCTCTGGCATTTGGTCAGTCTGCTTCACCCAGAGAAGGAAAAGAGGTAATTAAGCTCATGGAATTATTATACACTTGCATTAATTTGATAAAGGATGAGAGCGATGTACAAGAGCCACAAAACTTGATCAGACAGTATGAGCTAGGAAAGGTAGATCCCTTACCGAGTAGAGCAATACATCAAGTATCCAAAAATAGGAGGACAAATAAGTAGCTACATCTGAATGCTCAGATTAGAGATTATGCGGTCCTCGACTTAAGGTCAGAGGTCAATGTCATGATGAAGCATACCTGGGCACTGATGGGAAAACCTAAGTTGATCTATTCCCCCATCAGGCTTAGGATGGCCAATCAACAAGCTGTGAGCCCCTTTAGAATATTGGAACATGTCCCTATGGACATTGATGGGGTCAGAACATTTGTGGACTTCAAGGTGATTGAGATAGTCGATGATAGCTATCCTTATCCCACACTGTTAGGAATTGATTGGGCTTTCAATAATTCTACTGTTGTTGACTTGAAGAAAAGAAGAATGACATTTGAAGGTGATGGCCTTAGGGTAATCACACCTTTGGATCCTGATGAAGCTCGCAGATACACAGAGCCCATCAGATAAGAAGACCACACATATGAGTTGGAGAATATATACAAACTGACAACAAGACAACATGATTGCATTAATCCTACAACAGATGGGAATTTAAGCTGGAAAAGTGACAACACATGTTCATAAGACTCAGAAGAAGCACTGGAGAACTGACAGAATAAAATGTATGAAGTATCTACATGGAGATGTGCTAGACTGACCAGATAAGTTCGCTGGATCGACACAACAGTAAGTAATTTACCCACATTTGATGGTTTGAATCACTTAGAAACTTTCTTACTGGAATTTGAAGAAACTGTACCAGTACAACAATGACTGTTGGCACTGGACGAGGCTTTGAAAGCTACTCAAACAAGATGGTGGGGAACACATAAAAGGAACATCACGAATTGGATACAATGTCGCACTTTGATGATGGTGCGATTTTCAGAACAAGTCAAAAGATGCGAAGTTAGGTACACAGGTCAAAGCTGTCCGAAAGACCATGTGCGAGGTTGTGAGGAGGCCTAGAGAAACATTCCTCAAGAGTAATGGGTGCATAAATTTATCAATACTCTAGACACAATGCCTATCAACTGGTACCTTCAAGTGGAACTGTGCCTCACCACTGCAGATTGGCAAGGTATGACTCAGAATTTTGTAGCTACATTTTTTTTTGAAAGTTAGCACCCTCTGGTAGATCAAGCTTTACAAGTTGTAAGACATAAAGTATTTGAGGAAGCACCTAGCCTCCTTGTGGAGCAAGAAGAGGATGAATGGACTGCACCTCTTCAAAAATTGCAAGGATGTTACAATATCAATGCTGATGAAGATGATGATCCTAGGAATGTGAACATCGCAGAAACAGAAGGACATAGAGACATAGAAGGACCAGGAGCTGAACTACCTTTTATTGGACATCCAATCAAAATCAAGAAATTTAATATTGGAACAGAGCAAGCACCTAAACTTGCTAATGTTGGAGATTACTGGGATGATGACACTATTGATAAGATCACAGAGTTATTGCACGAATATCAAGACTTGTTTCCAACCAAGTTCACTGATATGAAGGGAATTAAAGGGCCCATGGGAGAGATGAATATCCCCTTGAAACCATATGCAAGGCCAGTTAAAAAAAGACCCAACAGATTGAACCCTAAATATAAGGAGAAAGTGAATATTGAATTAGACAAAATGCTGGATTGAAGAATCATAGTGGATTAGCCATATGGTGGTTCAGGATAAGAAAACATGAGAGATCAAAATATGTGTAGATCTCAGGAAGCTGAATGATTCATGTCTACATGATCCATTCCCTATACCGT
This sequence comes from Picea engelmannii, assembly GCA_009831015.1. Lineage (NCBI taxonomy): Eukaryota > Viridiplantae > Streptophyta > Pinopsida > Pinales > Pinaceae > Picea > Picea engelmannii. The sequence goes on from ML787796.1 coordinate 65,046, forward strand.
TGACTGACGAAGTGTTAGTTAACGTGGGAGGACAGGAAGTCTACTCCTTCATAAATGGATTTTTAGGATACCATCAAATCAGGATTGCCAAGGAAGATCATCATAAGACCACGTTTGCAACAGAATGTGGATCCTACCAATACACAATGATGCCTTTTGTATTGAAGAATGCACCAACCATCTTTTCTAGGGTGGTGGTCGAAGCATTCAAGGAGTTTTTATATAAATTTCTGGAAGCCTATTTTGATGATTGGACTATTTTTAGCTTATCGAAAAACCATATTGAATGCTTAAGACTAACGTTGGATAAGTTCAGGCAATGTAAAATTTCCCTGAACCTAAAGAAATTCATTTTCTTTTCGCCCTTTGGAGTGTTGTTAGGCCATATTGTGTGTAAACAGGGTGTTAGCACATATTCTTGCAAAGGGATATTTTGCCTTTGGAGTTGGCCATTGGGTGACCAAATGCGAGAAAAGGGGTTTAAAAAACCCACAATGTGCATTTTTATCCAAAGTCGAAGTGCAATTGTGCAAAGGCGCGCACATGCCGGGTCGACGAAAATCCATCAAGCACAGACTCAGTCTCAGCCGTCAGATCCATTAGATAAATCAGACCGACGACCATCGAGCAATCAAGCTTATAGATTTGCACAAAGTTTAACATCAGATCGAGGCCCGAAATCGTGATATCTGGGCCATTCATTTCAGAGGGACACGTGGTGCATGATCAACATAGTCGTGATTTCGTGAGTCAGAAAGGTCAAAGAGAAGAGTTTTTAGAACTCATGAAATGCGAAATCGTGACAAGATCATAGCCGTTGATCAAAGGAGAGATCTAGGTCGTTAGATCAACTTTTTGCGATTTCGTGAGTTAGGAAAGTAAGAGGGTAGAGTCTTGAAGACTCATGAACATGAAGCCCCAAAAATATCTGGGTCATCCGGTTGAGAAAAGCCAAGGGCCATTGATCTGACATCGACAAATTTTGGAGGATCGAGAATCGAGAGTTCGGGGTTCTTGTTGTAAAGTTTCATCCATGGCCCAAAGTCCCAAGACCTGAAAAATTGATGAATCAATATCAGATGTCCAAACCTAAGGGATGCATGGCGCCAGATCAAGTAATTTCGTGGTTTCACAAGATGGAGTTTCGGAAGTAGAGCACGACAGGACTCCCGAAACATGAAATCAATAAATTCCTCGGAATCAAGCTCATGGTCTCAATGTCTGATCACATGGGAAGCAGATTTGGAAAGAGGGGCTAGCACTCATCACTTAGCTAACATTTCATTTTGTCAGCAAAAGGATCGTGGCCGTTCATTTTAAAGCAATCCTAGCCGTATCTCGAAATTCGTTTCATGATTTCGGGTATCACAATGTTGAGGGGAGGGAGGAGTAAAGACTTTCGAAAGTGCCTTTGGGCATAAGGTCTAGGTCGTAGCCCAAGTTCACATGCAAGGTCAGGCTGATGGAAGAGAGTCGTGCCAAAGGGCCAAAAATGCCTATATTGATTGCAGAAAGAGAGAAGCAGGGCTCGAGGCGTCGAGATTAATTCAACAAAGTCATGGGAATCGCCTAGAGAATTCATGGATGTTAGGCTCCATCCCGATCCCGAGGCAGTTAGTTAATGGAAATGGGGAAGGTGGTTGAAACCTCATTTCACCACATAAATAGAAAGAAGGGAAGAATTGGCCATGGAGGCCGACTGTCAGTCTGAGGCACCTCTGTCAGCAGTTTTTCCTCCAAATCCCATACTGATCTGATCTTGCGTCTGACAGAAGAATGCATGTACAGGCTGACAGAAGAAGACGCAGACACAAAGCCTTGATTGCAGTAGCCAGTGCTCATTCCTGGAGGGAGCAAGCTATTTTGAGTATAAATAATCAGATTTGATATTTTTTTATGGTCGATGGTTGAGTTGGGCTCCCAACTGTAAAGTTTTAATGAACATTCTGGTTCTTTGGTTATGTATTTGTATTTGAGACTTCTTGTTTAATGAAAGTCAACTTCTTTCCGTATCTCTATAAACAACTGTGTTAAAACACTCGAAATTGGAGGATCCAGTCGAGGGTAGTTATGTTGTTGTGATGTAGGTTTGATCACTGCAATATTTTTACCAGTTATAATCAGTTTCCTGTGTTATATTTTCCCTCTTACACTAAGTATCTCGGAATTAGAGGATCTAGTCGAGTTGTTACAGTAGCATTTTGATGTCGGTTTGATCATCGTGCTGTTATAACTGTGCTGTTTAGGCATATCTTAGTGTCTGAAACTTCGGGTCCAAGAGGATCTTGTTCTTGAAGCTTTTATTCCCTAGGAGGCTAGAAGCCCTGATGTCCATAGCAGGCCCTTACATATCCTCACTAGTTCTCCCCCCTACTCACCCTTTACAGTAAATCACTGACTGAAGTTAGATCAAGACCTCACTTGTCTATGCATGCCAACCCAGTTTTCTGAGTTAAAGCGATATAATATCGAGACTGTGTCCATTAGACCACCCTTAAATTTATTCATTGTGAAAAACAAACTGATGGGTATTGGGCTTACCTCTGCCGCAATCTAGGGGTGACTTCTGGTGCTAACACAAAGGTTACTGGTAGATCCATCCAAGATTTCCATTGTTGTCGATCTACCCCCTCCTACTTCAATCAGACAGCTGCGCACTGCGCTGGGATATACCTGATACTACATGAATTTCATTAAGGGATATTCACAAATCACAACACCTATGGAGATGCTTTTGAAGAAATATTATCAGCTTCACTGGACAAAAGAATGCCATAGGAGCTTCGACGCACTGAAACAGAAAATGGTTACTGCACCTATTCTGGGTTTTCGAGATTGGAGCAAGGAATTTCATGTGCATGTCGATGAATCCTCTATTGCATTAGGAGAAATGTTAGCACAAATGGGAGAAGGAGACATTGACCACCTGTTAACCTTTGCTAGCATGAAACTATCTACAGCCGAAATCAATTACACCACCACCGAGAGAGAAGGGTTATCCATGGTGTATGCGCTACAAAAGTTTCGTCACTACTCAGTAGGAGGACACTTTAATATGTTCACTGATCACTCCACACTAAAATACCTAGTCAACAAGCCAGTGTTGGGGGGAAGGATATGCAGATGGCTTCTCTTATTTAAGGAATATGATTTTGAAATTGTGGTAAAGCCAGGAAAGATGAACAGGGGACCTGACCACTTGTCTAGGTTGGAACATGGAGAGGAACCTACTAGTTTTGAGGATACACTGCCAAATGCATAGTTGCTGGCCATTAGAAAGGTTGATGATCACTTCAATGAGATAGTTCAATTCCTATCAATAGGAATAGCACCTCGCGAATACACAGTCATTCAGAAGAAACGACTAGTAGTGCGCACTGCAGATTTTTCGCTTATAGCTGGACAACTATATAAGATGGGACCTGATGAGATCCTGTGAAGATGTGTTATGGAGGCATAATGACCACTAATTTTAGCAGAAGCTCACGAAGGCATCGTAGGAGGACAAAACACAGGAAAAGAAACAATTCAGAAGGTTCTTAGAGCTGGCCTCTGGTGGCCCACTTTACACAGAGATGCTAAAGAATACCATAGAGCCTGTGATGTATGACAAAGAGTTGGGAAACCTTCCAGAAAATATGAAATTCCGTTAACACCCCAGCTAACCTTACAAGAATTTGAAAAATGGGCCATTGACTTCGTGGGACCTATAAATCCACCAGGGCAACGCACAGGAGACAGATACATCATCACTGTGACAAAGTATTTGACCAGATGGGCAGAAGAAAGAGCAGTTAAGGAATGTAGTGAAACTACATCTGCACATTTCATATTTGATGATATCATAACTAGGTTTGGATGCCCAAATATCCTCATGAGTGATCAAGGTACACATTTTATTAATAAGACCATTGAAGCCTTGACTCAAGAATTTGAAGTTCACCATCAGAAGAGCACCCCATACCACCCACATGTGAATGGTACGGTTGAAGCCTTCAACAAGATCTTGGAGACAACGCTGATGAAGATTTGTAGTGTAAACATAGATGACTGGGATTTGAGAGTACTAGCAGTGTTATGGGCCTATAGAACCACTTGTAATAAGTTGAAAATGCAGACTCCCTTTAAGTTGGTTTATGGCCTAGAAGAAGTTGTACCCATGGAATATTTAGTTCCTAGCTTAAGAATTGTAGCCTTTACAGATATGGATGACACTGACACTATTCAAGAGAGGCTCAAACAGTTGGTCGAACTAGAAGAAGACAAATTTATTGCAGGATTTCATCAACAGGTTCAGAAGGAACGAGAAAAGGCCTACCATGAAAGTCATATCAAGAAGAAAGCATTTAAGCAAGGAGATCTGGTATTGGTATATGATAGCAAGTTCATGAAGTATCCAGGGAAGTTCAAAACACATTAGCTGGGGCCATATGAGGTTGTCTATGTTATAGAAGGAGGAGCTGCACAACTGAAGACTTCGAATGGGGAGTGGAAGGAAGGATTGGTGAATGGGAGCCGGTTGAAATTGTACTATGAAAACCATCTACATCGCAGCTCTCAGTAAAAACAGAAGGGGAAGGGTCTAGGTACCAGGTGTAGTTGAGACTAGGTACCATACACAAGAAAGACAGTTTGCACACAGGGTGGAGGAATAGAGCAGGAAGCACAGGCTACGTTGCGTAATCTGTGGTCAAGGTACAATAGAAGATTCAAATCATAGTGCCTCGGGACGAGTCAGAGGTGAGTGTTGGGGGCCTGTTGGCCCTTGGTTATGGAAGAAAACGAATATTATGGAAGAAAAGGTGAAGCACGAACTGTGCAGAAGGAAGGTTGATTGAGATCAGTTCGAAGTGGTTAAAGAAACAAAAAAGATGGAGTGAAGCCCGAGAGAGGAAGTCGTTGGATGAGGAGATTGAGGAGGACATATCAACAAGGAAGGTGGATCGTGGACAACTCAGCAAGTGGAAAAATCCACCAGTAGATGCTTTGGAAAACCTCGCGGGAAGGATGGAAAGACAGGCTGGCAAAGCCTTGGAAACCTGGATCAAATTGACCTAGGGTTTTAGACACCTAGGGTTTTGGTATCTAAAGTTTTGACACCTAGGTTTCAGCCTAAGGCCATCGGTGAGCTATTGTAAAGTATAAATAAAGGTCAAGAGGACCTGGGATGGGTTCGTTCCGAGTTCGTTGTTGTTAATGTATATAGAGAAGTATTGTGCTGTGAGAGCATTCGGTATTGTAAGATCTTCAACTGGGTGCGAAGATCAACCCTGTAGCTGGGTGCGCACGGAAGGGAGATAGAGAGAAGAGAGAAGGAGAGAAGATCTACAAGCTAAGAGTGCAAACATAAATGTAAGCTTTCACCTAATATATTATAAAGCACAGTTCTGTGGACATAGCCCTAGGGAGAGGGTGAACCACATATATCTTGTGTTGTGAGTGATTGATGCTGTGTTGTTCACTTCTGTTACTCTGATGATGCATTAGTATGTTAGATCTGCTATATAACTATGCGAAGTAGGTTTATGCTCGGAAAGAATAATCTGATCTTTGTGTGTGGTTGCCTTGATTCCACTTGCATTTCCCCTGGTTGTAGACACCTGTGTCCTGCAACCCCCTATTTCTACTTCGGGTGAGACTGCATCTTCTTCGCAAGTGTTGCTGAAAGGGAAAATAGTTAGGGATTTTTGGTGCACTATTAGAGCTGAACCATGGGTTTTCCCCTGTGCCAACATCGAGCTATGGAAAAGGAGGAGAAGAATTCAACTTTGAGAGCAAAGTTACTCGGGATAAATTATTCACTTCGTATCGAGTCTGCATCACTTTGTCCTTTTAAGTTTGAACACATTGTTCAACCCCCAAGCTCTTCCGTACATGATTGAGAACCTCATTGTCTCTCTTATATGAGCTTGCCTTTGGTGGAGGATTGAAGTGGTGGAGGCCCAGCTGGAAGGGACTTAGTTTCTTGGTTCTGAATCGTGCTGGCACAAAAGTTTGTAATTCATTCACTTCTGCTGATTGCATTTTAATAGAAATACTCTTTTCTCGTCCAATTAATATCTTGAAAATATATGAATTGTTATTCCATGGGCATATTTGTTATGAATGTTGATGGATTATGCTATTGAATGTGCTAATATTATATATTATTACCATATGCTTGCATTTATTGGTTGTTGAGGACAAGTTGCAGGGGTATTGCTTTGAGTCGAGTGCTCAACGATGGACTTCATCGAACGTCTGGATGAGGTAGCCCTTTTATATTGTCTTGCTAGCATATTTGTTTGTATAACATACCTGAGATTAGAGTTGATTTCTGTAGTCATTTTTGTCTGTTGTGGTTTACCCCTAGCCATTGAGAGATTTTCCTCGTAACAAAATTGGCGACCATACCGGGGATAGAATCTTCTTTTTATGGGTTTGGAATGTTTTTCTCCTTAGATTGCTCTTGTTTATATTGAGTTTCCTGTCATATGATTGCTTGATAGCCTCTGTTAACACTAAGTCTGAGTTTCTTAGCCTTCTCCTTGGCCTGGCTATGTCTTAACACATATAGGCGGGGTTTTTCCCCATAATCACGTACATACGCGTGTTGTACTTATGCAAGAAGTGTGTATACACTCTTTCCCCTTGAACAATCACATACATCACCCTTTTCTACTTGGTTGTTGGGTTTGATGGTTGCTGGGTAGGTTTTGATGATTTCCGAGTCTTCTTTTGTCTCTGTTATGACCGTTAAGTGTCTGTGGAATGAGAAGAAATATTTCTTTGGTTGAATTTTTGGGTGGTGCGTTTCTCATCATCCTTTTCATTTGATTGTCCTTGCATCTTGGGATGGCTGTTTTGCTTCTTGATATCATACTTGGTTTGTCATTGTTTACACACAGTAGAGTATTTATATCAAGCTGTTGATTAAGTCCTTGCATTTTCATTCTCTTATATTGAAAATACAAAAATATTAGGCATTTTACATTGTTGGCATTTTGATCTTTTGAGTCCTTATCATTGATCTTAGTACATGTAAAGAAAGATTGCATTTTATTTTGGAATTGCAGAACTGAATTGAGAATTGCATTTTGAAAAGCATATCATTTATTGGGAATTGAAGTTAGGACTTTGCATTTTATTCATATTCATTTATTTTACTTGCCGAGTCATAACATCACTAGTTTCACGACTGTACCTTTTTCAGTAACCAAGGCCACTAAAAGTAATGCTATAATTTAAAATTGATTAGTAACGATTTTATTTTTCTAGGGTTAAAAAACTAGCTTAGGATTTAGAGTCTTGGAATAGGATTTTGTGAGTAAACTTCTCCAAGGCTATTGAATCAACATATGTGTCTGATTAAGGGAGTGGAGAAATCCATTCTATAATCGGTAATATCAGGAGGCTCCACTTACACCAGAGTTAAGCACTAGGTCGCGTGAGGTTGGTTGAAGGGATACCCCCTTGATACCTTCTCAGCGTTAGATATATTTATGGGGATCTATTCGTATATGGGGATCTTTCTAGTACCCTTACCTCTGTGAGAGGTGGTGCTTTCAAGGTTTTGGGCTTTGCTACTCTGCGCATACGGTGGACCTGACTTACAACTGTTCGCTTGTGCATTGGTTATAATGTGGTTGCTTAGTTGCTTGACATAGGTACCACATAGGTTACTTACAGGGGGTATTCTGTAGGTACCCTGGGTCAGATAAGGGTCGGACAACACACAACCTTTATGGAGGATTACCTCTCCGGGGGGATCTGACTGATTGGTTTTTAAGCCCACGAGGGCCCTTATAACTGATTCTGATACCTCCGATATTTAGCTGAGGAGTCTTAGGCACCTTTTGGGCGAGGCATACCTACTTTAGAGAGGGAGGCCCCTTTCAGCCACTTTATCCTGTTTGTGTGGATATTGGCCTTTTGTTTTATTTTTGGTGTGCTCTTTGATTATTAGTTGACCTTAGGATTTTATATTGCGCCTTGAGTTTTCATTATCATGGACAGTGGAGTTCCTTTGGCTCCCTCATTTATTGCTACCTTCCCCATGACATTCACTCATTTCACGGGGACAAATCTGTCCGTGTTTCATTATGATATGCAAAATTATGATACCCAGTCAATGCCTTGGGTCTCTAATATTTTTCTCATGGTATGCCAGACATGTCTTTGCACTTGTCATCCTCTGCCTCGTCTCCTTATGTGAATCCTATTTTTGGGTCTGGGGCATGCTACCTCCTTATTCTCCCTTTTCGTTTGGTGGGAGTCACATCCCTCAAACAACTCTTATGGTAGGAGGTTGGAATATTCCTTTCTACGAATCCACTTTTCCAGAAGCAAGTGCTTAAATGGGTGATCATTCTACTTATTACATTCCGTCCACCTATCCTTCTTCCACTATGCTGGTTCTTACGAATGATTTTCCCATGGCGGACCTCCGTATGTCCTCTAGTGTTCCATCCGGAGGGAGTCATTCTTATAGTATGGGCAACCCCCTTCACGAAGTTCCTTCATCTGGGAGAAACATATATCCTCACATAAGTAACCCTTGTCATGTCACTTTCTCTTTGCAAGTGGTTTCCTCGGTGTCGATGCCCTTACAACCCTTTATGAATCAATTTGGAGGAGGATACTTTCCTGCTAGACAAGGCCATGGTGTATACCAGAACCCTTCTTGGCTTGCAATTTCTCAAAACTAGTCTTTTCTGGAACCTTGGTCTCAAATGCCACAACTCATCACCGCCACTAGTCCAGTCACTGCAAGTCATACTGGAATTCCATCACCAACCTCTGCTAGTCATGTTGGGGATTGGTCGACAACCTCTGCGTGCCATGTTGAATACCAGCAACCAAACACTACAAGTCATGTTGGGGGCATCACTCTAGTTTCCATGAGTCATCCTGACATCACATCTCCAACCTCTTCTAGTCATGCTAAGAGCATGTAACCAACCATTGTGAATGATGCTGGGGACATTCATACAATCGAGAAGCCTTAACGTGTAAGACATAAGCCCAAGTTCCTTTGTAGGATTTGCGAAAGAGATCACCTTACTTGTTTATGTCATGCTATTGCCGGGATACCGAAAGCATGGTCCTCACCTAGGGGCCCTTTGGGTTTTGAGTCATATTTGGTTTCCCAGCATTCTGTTTCTCCTTTGATTGACACGACAGTCATGCCGATGCAATCATCATCTGACCGAACTCCCATTTTTGAGGGTGATGCGTCTCCTATTCAACCAACGGTCATGTCTCTTGACCTTGTTGTCTCGCATCCTATTCAACCAATGGTCGAAGAAGTGCTCACACCGATGCAATTTTCGGTCGATTCCACTCTTCTACTTCTAGTTCTATACCTTCTATACCATGTCCCTAACATTTCTAGTTCTATACATTCTGCACAAGGGAGCATTCTATTCTCTTCGAGCACACTCCCTCCAAGTCCTAGGGTGGTTTCCTTTGATTGGAATGATCTTGTAGAGCCTCAATTTCCTTCTTCTACACCCTTACAGATAAGGGGAATTCTTCGATATATTGTAGATAAGGTAACCTCTGCAAGTATTTTATCCTCCTCGACTTGGAGAGCTTTGGGTTTTCCCAAGATTGTGTCAGCTATTTGTAAGTTGTTGACCTTTCACAGAAGTCATGCATGGGAGCCTTGGCCTCCCCATGACATGCCGTCTAGAAACCCCTCAACGAGTCTGATTTAAGCTCTTTTCCGACTCATCTAAAAGATGAAAATATTGTCGAGTGAACTTGTCTCTTTCACACTCGTTAATTGGATTTGAAAGGTCGTGAGTTTGATTTAAGCTCTTTTCCAACTAGTTTCAAAAAGTGAAAAGATTTTCGAGTGAACTTGTCTCTTTCACACTCGTAAATTGGATTTGAAAGGACGTCTATTTGGTGCAATTTTATCCCTTTTTCAAACCAAGTAGACTAAGGTTACGAAAAAGGGCATTTTTTGGCGTTAAGTTGTAATTGCATCTCATGCCCTTGCTTGCAGTATAGAGCCTATTGCCAGTTCTCGCTTTTGCGTTATAAGTCGTTCACCTCAGCAATTTGCATTCTCAACCAAGCAGAGCCTCATTTATATCCTTTGCAACTTGACACCCTATACCTAGGAGGAAACATTCCCCCGAGTGTCCATCTCCCGCATGCACCTCCTTGCATTGAGCATAGGTATGTTCCACTGTTGGAACTAGTTCTGCTTACTTGCGACACTCGTTTCCTCCTTTGTATCATAGCATTCATTTGGCTATGAAAAAACAAAAAAAGACAGGTAGGAAGGGAGTATTATCTTATATTGGAAGCAATCGTGTCGCCTTTGAACATAACACACAATTTTTGAGTCCACTTGTCATCAAAAATTTGGGTTTAGCATGACCTTAGGAAGTTGAGCTCGTTATAGAGAGTTTACTCCCCCGATTGGTTACTCTTCCAGTCCCTATGGAGAGTTTGATTGATACCTCCTGCATCTCAAAGTTTCATTATTGAGTCTATGCTGCCAGAGTCTTCCATATGTCTCATGCTATTGTTCAAAGGATGTCTATCAATCTGTGTTAGCCACTCCTCAGAACTCTTGACTTTGCATGTCTGACATACCCTCAGTGTGTCTCAGAATTACATGAATCTATAGTCTTATTGCACACCTTGGTCCTACTTTCCTCATTGGTAGGTAACCTTGAACCTAACAATCAACATTTTATCATTGGTCATCGACTGGGTGGTTTCCTTTATGTTCGACGACAATACATCTATTAAAACACTGGGATTTGTGCAGTGTCTTGGATTCCATTATCCCTATTGGTGGTTTCCTCACCTTTGTTAGCAGTTTTCCTTATTGGCTGCTATTCAGGGGGTCTTTTTCGTGTACCTCTTGCACCTGGCACACACGAAAGACGTACAGGTTCGTTGGTTCATGAACATGTTATTAGTCTGATTTCCTCTAAATCATCAAGCTCCTTCTCTCATGTTGAATGATGAGAGATGCCTTAATGTTCTCCTTTCAACGAGTCTCCTTCCATAAACTTCATCTCATCTATTTTGGAGACGAGACCTAGAGTCCTGTGAGTACCTAGAGGCTTGCAGTCATTGGTGGCAGGTTCTCTCACCATCGACAGTTGGGAATACATCAATGTCACCTGATCGATGGATTCTTCAAGTGTTTGACCCTGACTCCTTTACTCACACTTGTAAGAATGTACTCGGTGCCTTGATACCTAATTTCATCATTGGTAGGCTGTCTCGCATTTGTTAACGGTATACCTCAATGATCGGTAATCGAATGAAGTCTCATTGTGTTCGACATCAACTCCTTTATTCACACGATGTAGACTTGCACCTTTGGTGGATTGTGTAGAAGACTTGAAGACATCAGATTATAATCGCAGCTTTCCTGAGCTGTTACTACCTTTCATTGGACCAGTACCTATGTGACTTTAGTATCATGGGAGATCAGATTGTATTCCATTGTATACAGATATCTTCAGATTGATTTTGAGATTGGTTTTACTGGGCCTTGTTTATGACTATGATATCCTTTGGCATGTAGCCACCTTTGTATTGCCTATTCATTGCCATGGACAACTGTTTGGTATATTTTCGCATGGATTTGAAGTGTAATTCAAATTGGCATCCATGTGTGCAAAATTAGTACAGATTGTAATGAGCAACTAGTTCTTCCAACCGGGTCCCCATTACTCCACTGCTGGGCCTTATAATATATTTTAGCCATCACAGATACTTCTCTGACCTCACACATTAGGGGGCATCTGTTATAGAAAGATTTGCCTCACCCTATGCAAACTTGAACAAAAGGCCTTTTTCCATTCCCCTATGCAGACTTGAAGTCCCTTTTTGCAAATCCCAGAGCTTAAAACATTATTTTTCCACATATACGCACCCTACCTATAGTACAACATGCGTATATGTAGGTTGCACCACTACAACCCGCGTAGATCGAGATTTGTGCCCAAAATTAAAAAATGGTCTTGGGTTTTCATGTCACATCACGAGATCCAAGATCCTTGACCTTCCATATACTAGAAACATTCTGACTTGACCCTTCAGTTCCACTTGAAGGCTACAAATGGGCCAAATCCGACCTATGGAAAATGAGGAGAAGAATTCAACTTTGAGAGCAAAGTTACTTTGGAGAAATTATTCACTTCATATTGAGTCTAGATCCCTTTGTCCTTTCAAGTCTGAACACATTGTTCAACCCCCAAGCTCTTCCCTACATGATTGACAACGCCATTGTCTCTCTTATATGAGCTTGCCTTTGGTGGAGGATTGAAGTGGTGGAGGCCCAACTGGAAGGGACTTAGTTTCTCGGTTCCGAACTGTGCCGACACAAAAGTTTGTAATTCATTCACTTCCGTTGATTACATTTTAATAGAAATACTCTTTTCTCGTCCAATTAATATCTTGCAAATATATGAATTGTTATTCCATGGGCATATATGTTATGAATGTTGATGGATTATGCTAGTGAATGTGATAACATTATATATTATCACCATATACTTGGGTTTCTTGGTTGTCGAGGACAAGTTGCAAGTGTATTGCTTCGAGTCAAGTGCTCAACTGTGGACTTCATCGAACGTCTGGATGAGGTAGGCCTTTTATCTTGTCTTGCTAGCATATTTGTTTATATATCATACTTGCGATTATAGTTGGTTTCTGCAGTCATTTTCGTCTGTTGTGGTTTACCCCTAGCCATAGAGAGATTTTCCTCGTAACATCACCCTCCACCTGTCATATGTGTTGTGTGGGTGTGTTAATAATAAATAATACTCATTGCCAAGTGTGGCTTACTTGGTCAATGAATACATGTAACCAATAAAGCCCTCAATAGGGTTCAAATCCTGCCAATGACATACTAGTGCTTGTGTTCACACTTGTGAATACACAAAAGTGCACATAATAATGGTTGGGATCATGTGCAAGTCTTGGGTGACATTGGTGGAACAGATACCCCCACCAGTCGTTGCTTAGATGAAGAGCGAGAAATTTGAATTGCACTAACATATACCTCATAATGCTAAATATGGGTACGTTAGTGTCAATTGTGATAAGAGGAAGCTTATTCCAAAAGAAATAGCAAATTATCTCAGGCCCCATATAACTTCTCTCTCCTTTCCATACTTCCCCAATGCAACATTGGGGTAACATTTTTAAAAGACTCTAAAGTGATCAACACTTGTGTATAGAGTTATAATCCTAATCTACGACAATAGTATGATTGTTACATTATTATCATTATCATAAAAAATTACAAAGTCTGAGCTGCAATTCATTATCTGAACATTCCACCTGCCATTACTTTGTATAACCTCTTGAGAAACTTCATTTTTATTCTTGAAATACTGAAAGACAAATGTCTAGATGGATGAAATGCACTCCTTCGATATTACCATTCTCATTTTGCCCAAGATCCAAAAAGGTAAATGTACTTTTCATGTCCTAATATGAAAGTTTAAAAAAACAGAATACCCATATACGTGGTAGTGAAAGCTTTATCTAACTAATGGTCTTTATTGTTCTCATAAAAAAATGAAAAAAAATCTCTACTCCATAATGTACGAGAAATACATTCATAGAAACTTGAAAAAATCATGCCCAATAATATTTAGATGTCCTAGGCTTGGCTACAAGCAAATCAATGCCAAGAGAGTTGCAAAAACCTTTGAGATGGAAGATATAAGATGGGGAAACAACAACAAAGGCAATGGAAACAAATCTGTTGGTTCAAATTGGAATGGAAAAATCATTTTTTTACCCATTCCCTGTGATGATGCTCTATAAATTCCCTCCATACATTAAGAAACCAATGATTATCAATCTTTATATGGAACACTTATGCCTTCTTTCTATCATGCAACTTTAAAATGGTTACAAATTTCAACCAAGCCATAGAAATTTAATGTTGGAGGAATGTGGTATGGCACATTAATGGGAATATGGCTGATAGTGGCAACTTCCAAAGCTGGAATATTTTTTTCATGTCATACTTTGGTGTCCACATGCATTTTTTTTAAAACTTTGTGAGTATGATCATAAGTGGATGAAGTCCAAGGAGGCCCTAGCATTAAAGAATGCATCATTGCACATATATCCTCCACCCAAATTAAAGAAAGAATGCACTAATGTAGACTAACAAGTTGTACCAACGTGACTAAACCTTGTCCATAGTGTTAACCTACATTTAAAAAATTTCCCTTTAACTTGACTTGGACAAATTGCATTGAACTATCATATATAATATAAGTTCATCTCTGTTCTAGACCTAAAATTTCTCCTAGGAAATTTGTCGATGCCATTTACCAACAGATCAATAGTTTTGTTACATATTTCATGACTAATGGCTTCATTTTGCTTGGCCAATGATTTGCAAATGGTGTTGTTTGAAAAAAATTAGCAATAAATAATGGAAACAACCATAGAAAGAAGTGAAAATCAAAATACTTCCTTGAACTGATTCAAACAATATACTCAAATCTCACACATAATTATAATCACTTTGGACAATATAAGCATTAAATCCATGTTGTTTTCAAATTCCTGTGTTTGCCATTATGAGAACTCCTGCTATGCATTCCAATTTGGAGACATTCAATCACTAGCCCAAGTTCTTAGTAAAGTTAGGTAATGTTTGTTTTATTCTTGCAAACCAATGGTATGCGAGGAATTATTATTTATGTGATCTAAATGATAAAAAATATAGCTATGGATGGGAATATTTCTTAGCATATCATATGAAATATAAGAGCTATGGATATATGAAAACATGCTCTATGGATGGGAATATTTCTTAGCATATCATTTTTATGGACGATCCATAAAAATTATCTGGTGCTTAGTGCAACTGGAGTGACTGTTAGATGCCAGATTTGATTGCATTGTCATAGGGTAGTAATAGTGAAGGTTGGGCCAACTTCATTTGGGTAATGATTATTATAGACTCATAATAAAATTTACCAAAAGGTTATCTTTAAGAGATTTTATGTGATAGGCCTACTACTCGAGTATTCATATCTGTTTATAAGATGTTATTTCCATATCTCATGTTTATAGTGCATGTTGTTATCAACATATTTACTAATTTCAACCATAAACCTTTCCATTGTCATTTACCAACCATATTCCAATCCAATTTCACAAATATCTACCAATAAAACCATGTCTTGGATGTTTGGTCCCGAATGCCATCAAACTGCTCCCCACTCGTAGCTTCAAAGAACTGAAGCTATAGTCCATTGAAACATAGGCAAGGACATGTCTGGCACAAATGTGCAACACGAACTTTTGAGCTTTGTATTTTGATGTTGTTAATTTTGAAGGCATTTGAAGTATACGTTTCATTTTTCAAGAGGATGACTTAACACCATTAAAAACCATGTCCCCCAAGGTCATGTTAGAGAACCGAATTTGTGTGTCCCATTGTGCAGTTGAAATGTCAACCCTCTATCAAATTTGGGTAGTAACTTTATTATATTTTATTAGAGAAATTGTCAATCTTGATCACTCCACCAATATAGTTCTCTATATATACTAATAGTGTACAACATGGGTACAGTTCCCAAATTCTCCTCCCTTCTCTCTTATGGTATCAAGTGTGAGAAATCACATTGTTGGTACCGTGCTCATATCTTAGGTGTCAAATTCAAAGCGTAAATATTTTTCCAAAATTGTCTAGAACTTGTTGATCCAAAATGGATCCAGGAACCAAAAATTAAAATGGGTCCAGGAAGGCCTAAAAATCAAAGTCCTCAGAATCAGATGAAACTCATGCCATTGCCTCCATCTCATTGTGCTGATTCTGGCCATATAATTTATTCCTCAAACAAACACCTTATGGGAAAGATATCACGTTCTGACCGAAATCCCATATAGACAAAAAATCAACTTGGTCAAAGTCAACACTGACGTCCGCAGGTACGACAGGTGATGTCAGCATGCGTGAAGATGAAAACATGATGACATCATCATGCTGACATGGCATCACCAAGAGGTGACACGTGTCACTCATTTTCGTCACTTTCGGGCGGAGTTGGCACTGTACGGATTTGGCACATGTCACTGTATAGATGGCACATGGAAGTCCATACAGTGACATGGCCCAATGACAGATGGACACGTGGCCATACAGACGACAAATGGGTGTACGATAGGCTGACTTGGTAGGTGACTGCGTAGTACGGATGACACATGAAAGGTACGTCAGTACAACATGTGGTAGGTACGATGGACACGTGGTTGTTACGACAGTGACATGGTAGTGCTGATTGGGCAACTGACTGGGCTGTATGACAGATGATGTGGCAGGTTGACTAGGAAGTTGATTGGGCCGTTGCGTCACTAGTATGGGCCAATCCCAAGGTGACACGTGGACAATTCACAGAGTGCCATGTGGCACCCTAGATTTGCCCAAGTTTGGTTAGGTAAAAAATTTTTATGGGCCAGGGGGATTTGAACCCCTGACCTCACAGGCAAGCCAACATTTTCTTAACCTCCGGCGGACCGACCAGGCTAAGAGTGTGACTTTTTAACCAAGTTGCATACTTTTTATTTAAGTTGCATGGGAGCAAACTTGGGGGTTAAGCCCCAGTTAGTGGGGGCCAGCCCTGTCCGACCAGGGGCTAGGAACCAAGGCCTACAACCATAAGGGTGTGTGGAAGGTTGGGGTGCAGACATATGGCCATGCACATGAGACCATGAGCCAAGACCAGAGGGGGCCAGCGAGCCAGCACCATCCATGGACAGATGGAGGGCGCACATATGACCAGGGGCTTGGACAGGGGGGGATGCACCCTATTTTGGCCCAAATATGAGTTTTTAAACTATACGTTATGATTTTTAGTGATTTTTAAGCCTGTTTGGGGCGGATTTTGGCCATTATTGGAGGATCTGGAACTCTTTTTGAGGCCATATCTTGGGGGGGAGTTGGGAGTTTGTTGCCAACTTCAAGCCTATATAAAC
Organism: Picea engelmannii; assembly: GCA_009831015.1. Lineage (NCBI taxonomy): Eukaryota > Viridiplantae > Streptophyta > Pinopsida > Pinales > Pinaceae > Picea > Picea engelmannii. The sequence continues at coordinate 82,014 of ML787796.1, forward strand.
CAGAGGTTCTTGGCAGTCTTAGACATGTTTAGAGAAAGAGAAATGCTGAGGAATTTGTCAGTCAAAGCCATTTTTATGCAGGGAAGCCATTGAGGAGAACAAGTTTGCGGGCCATTTCTGGGAGCTTCGTTCATCCGTTTTCAGTGCCGTCAGTTGTGTTGGGTTCTTGAGCTCAACAGAACACAACCATATCAATTTGTAATCCATTTGAAATTTTTCTGATGTACTTACGAAGCTTTGAAGATAAATAAGAAAGCCTCACCCACTGAGATAAAGGCCCAGAGATGTAGGCGATATTGCCGAACTCCATTAACAACTTTTGCTGTTATGGTTTGTTGTTTATTTGTGCTTATTTCCTGATCTATATATATTAATATGGCTGTCATGCTACATCATTAATTCTTTCTCTTTTTTCAATTCCTAAATAGTTAATGAACTCATGCTTTAAAAACTTAACCATAGTATTTAAAATATCTTTTCGGATCAAGAGGTATCAGAGTAGGTTGACGGTTGGTTTTTGAGTTTGCATAATTACCAGGGAAAATATGAATTGTGATGAAGGCGAGCTTGTTGAAGAGAATCCTGAGATTGGATTGAGAAAGAGAACTTCTCAAAGTGAGAATATGGCATCAGAAGAGGGACTTTCTCATGAAAAGAGAGAGTTTCAAAAGACCTTCTTCTCCATGTGGGAGATGGTAAAGGTTTTATATGATGATTAATTGGAGTGGAAGAGACCGAATCTAGGTGAATATTCAAAGGCCAAAAGTGAAGAAGGAGAGGATCCTCCTAAACCTCCTCCTTCACCTCCTTCTTCTCCATCAACTTATTCTTCTTCAAGTACAGGTTCCAAATCCACCGCAAGAAAACATTCCCATAAACATAAACATGATATGCCTTTACTTAAGCTTGATGTGAAGTTTAAATTACCCATGTATGATGGTGAAGTCAATGCATAGAGGCTTGATAACTAGGTTAGATAGATGGAGGTTTATTGTAGTGTGCAACAAATCAAGGATGAGGCAACTCAAATCAAATTGGCATCGCTTCGACTTGCATGCACAACACTCATATGGTGGCAAAGCAAGTTGCAAAATGGCACGCAAAAAGTGGGTAATGTATTTCCATCATGACAAGTTTTTGTTTCTGCACTTGGAAATTTTTTTTATCCTTTGGGTTATAAAGAGAAGGCTTTAATTGAATGGCAAGGTCTTAAACTAAGAAAGGGACAAACAATGCAAGAATACGTAGATGAATTTCACAAGATGGCATTAATGTTAGACATTCCATTACATACCCAATAAACTCTTATGAAGTATATAGGAGGTTTACCTACACATATTCGTAACACTGTATTTATGTTTGGACCTACTAATCTTGATGAGGTTTTTGTTCAAGCGACATACATTGAGGCAGGGAAAACACGAGTTGGTGTATCAGGGGAATCGTCTTCAATAAAAGAGGACAAAAGGAAGTGGAATGGCAAGAAGGCAAATCCAGTGGCAAGAAAGGAAGAGAAGCTCTCTTGCAAGCATTGCAAGAAAGAAGGGTATGATGATGACCATTGTTGGCAATTCCATCCCAAGAAGAGACCGAAGTGGTTCAAAGAGAGGAAAGGGAGGAAATCAATTGCAACAACATCATGACCAACAGACTTGGGGTCAGATTCGGGTGATGAGTCTAAAATCACAGCGGTTGGTTTGACAGGTAAAATTGGTGATGGATATGATTCTAGAAATAAATTGTTTCACATAAGGGTCATAATGAGGCATACTAAGGTCAACACATTGATAGATAGTGGATATCAATCTAACTTGATTTTAGAGAAAGTGGTTAAACAATTGGGATTAAACACTCAGATGCATCATAAACCTTACTCACTTAAATAGATAAGAAACAATCATAAATTGCACATAACAAAGCAATGCACATTAAAGTTTGCAATTTCATATAAGTTTGTGGATGAGGTAACGTGTGATGTGGTGCCACTCAATGAATGTGGAATGGTCTTAGGCAGTCCTTATTTGTATGATCGCAAAGAAGTCTTCTATAGGGAACAAAATCAATATCACTTAATCAAAGAATGCAATGAATATGTTGTACATGCTCATCACTTAAAAGCATCTCATGCAAGCAACACACCTACAATTGTCCCAAATCAAGAAATTGATCTTAAGTAAGAACATGAGATGATTGTAGAATGGAAGTTCAATCATACTTTGCTTCAAGATAAGCTAATGTTGTGCAAGTACTACAAACATATTATCTTATTTGCAGTCGTATTTCTGATGTTATCATTGCTAATCTTGTCAACACGGATGATAGTGGCTTTAGTAAGGTGTGATAGAGTACAAGTGGCTAACAATATGTTGTCAGTTGTCATGGCTGTTTTTCAATTGATCTTGATGAGACAGGTGCACAGGACAAAGTTTAAAGACAAAGAACAAGTGGGGTGGCCTATCCCACACTTGATGACTGGTTAGTATCCTTTTGGAGGACCAAAAGGTCTTAGTGGGGAGGCGTGATCCAAAATGGATCCAGAAACCAAAATGGGTCCAGGAAGGCCTAAAAATAAAAGTTCTCAGAATCAGAAAAAACTCGTGCCATTGCGTCTGTCTCATCGTGCTAATTCTGGCCATATAATTTTTTCCTCAAACATACACCGTATGCGAAAGATATCGCGTTCTGACCGAAATACCAAATAGGAAAAAAGTCAACTTGGTCAAAATCAACACTGACGTCAGTAGGTATGAAAGGTGATGTCAGCATGCGTGAGGATGACGTCATGATGACATCATCATGTTGATGTGGCGTCACTAGGAGGTGACATGTGTCACTAGTTTTCGTCACTTTCGGGTTGAGTTGGCACTGTACGGATTTGACACATGTCACTATACGAATGACACATGGCAGTCCGTACAGTGACGTGGCCCAATGAAAGATGGACATGTGGCCGTATATATGACAATTGGGCATATGACAGAATAACGTGGTAGGTGTCTGGGCAGGTGACTGTGCAGTACATATGACACGTGGAAGTTACGATAATATGACACATGGCAGGTACGATAGACATCTGGCAGGTACGGTGGTGATGTGGCAGTGCTGATTGGAGATTTTCCCAAGTTTGGCTGGGTAAATTTTTTTTATGGGCTACGGGGATTCAAACCCCTGACCTCATGGGCAAGCCAACGTTTTCGTAACCTCCGACGGACCGATCAAGCTAAGGGTGTGACATGTTAACCAAGTGGTGTACTTTTTATTTAAGTTGCCTGGGCACGAATTTAGGGGTTAATCCCCAGTTGACAGGGGCCAACCCTGTCTGACCAGGGGCTAGGAACTAGGGCCTACAACCATAAGGGTGGATGGAAGGTTGGGGCGCGACCATATGGCCATGCACACGAGACTAGGAGCCAGGACCGGAGGGGGCCATCGAGCCAACAACAGTCGTGGACACATGGAGGGCACGCATATGACTAGGGGCCCAGATGGAGGGGGATGCACCCTATTTTGGCCCAAATATGGGTTTTTAAAATATAGGTTATGATTTTTAGTGATTTTTAAGCCTGTTTGGGGGGGATTTTGGCCATTATTGGAGGATATGGATCTTTTTTTGAGGCCAGATCTTGGGGGGAAGTTGGGAGCTTGTTTCCAACTTCAAGCCTATATAAAACATAGGTCCTTGGCAGCCTTAGACAGGTTCAGAGAAGGAGAAACGATGAGAAATTTGTCAGTCAAAGCCATTTTTATGTAGGGAATCCATTGAGGAGAGCAACTTTTCAGGCCATTTCTGGGAGCTTCGTTCATCCGTTTTCAGTGCCGTCAATTATGTTGGGTTCTTGAGATCTAGCAGAACATATCTAGATCAATTTGTAATCCATTTGACATTTTTTTATGTACTTTCGAAGCTTCTAAGACAAAGGACCGGAAACGTAGGCGATATTGTCGAACTATGTTAACAACTTTTGCTGTTTCTTTGTGATTATTTTTAGATGTGTATATCTTAATATGGATACCATGTTACATCATTAATTCTTCCTCTTTCTTCAATTCCTAAATAGTTAATGAACTCATGCTTTAAAAACTTAACCATAGTCTTTAAAAGATCTATTCGGATCACTTGTACCTAGCCTCATTGATTTTTACACTTTCCATTCATGTAGAGTAGACCACATGCAAGAATGGAACCCTTGTGACTAAATATTCCAACGACATTTAATGCACGATGGCTAAACAAAAACATTTAATGTAATGCATTGGTAATGGTAATTATATTCTTTATATATAGGGTTTTTGTCGGACATTTATATATATATTTTTAAATTATTTCTAGTCGTTGGAACATCGACACATATTTTCGTCAATAGTTCAACTCACCATGAATCTTTCCTACCTAGAGAAAATGTCAGACATACAACGTTTCCGTCACTTTTTAGTCGAACATTTTCACACCTTTTCATCGCATGTTTGTCATTTTTTCGTCGAACCTTTATCAATGTTTCGTCGCCACTTTGTCATTGGGTCGTCATATGTTTGTCAACTTAGCGACGAGTTGCGACGAAACAATTCTTTTCTTCCAAGATAAGAAACATCGAAGACAAAGGTGATTCATCAATATTGCATCGCAAGTTTGTCAGTGTTTTGTCGACAAGTTCCTACATGTTTGTCACTGATTTATCGCTTGTTTGTCGAACCATTTTCACTAGGGCGTCGATCATGTGATGCAACCACGATGATCAAGTGGCATGAATTTTCCAAAGTGATTGGGGCACTTTCGTCGCTCTTACGACGACATGTGCCGTTGGTCTTGTGACGATGTCTGGATCATCGTACTTGTGACACAATGGACACAGCATGAAAATGATTGTTTCCTTCGTCGTACTTGGGACTATGTGGTGACGAACATGCGTCGATAAATCACCAGAAAAAGGGCACAATGTACTAGTGATGTATGAGGATTAAGCATAACAAAAACTTAAATAATAATGACCTAGTCTTTAAATACTATTTTCATATATAGTGGTACTTGAATGAATAAATGCACAAAGATAAAAAGTGACATGATAACTTTGGGTAATGATCAAAAGATGATACATATTTGAGAATTTGAATTTTGATGATTTGAGGCATGCTAGTAAAGGCAACAATATTTTTAGTGTTGAACTCACCAAATTGCACTATTGGGGGAAAGAATACATTACTAGATACTGTGGCTCTAGAGGATGGGATTTATGTGAAAGTCAACAATGTATTCAAACAAGTAAAATATATGAAAAGTTTAGCATATGGATAGGATGGTTACACCTATCCTGTAAATTGTCAACTTTCATGTGGAAAGAAAAGAGGTTAATAGAACTTGATGGGGATGTAAAGGGGTACCTTGCTTGGTGTTTATACAAATCATAGAAACTTTGAGATAGGATATTGAGTGGTAAGGCACTTTTGTTTTGCAAAATCCTAACATGTGGGGTATTATGTATGATTTTTGAAATATGTTATGCTGCAACCAACAATTAGGTTGATGCATCAAAAATAAATATATTGATGATTGCCAGAGGGGAAAAGGAGACTAAGAGGTGTTTCATAATTATATTTTTTTATATTTCAGAACCTTATTATGGAAATAAACTGAGTAATTTTGCAGAGGTTAGATAATAGAGAGTTATCAACCAACCCTATAGGAATATAGGATTATAGTATTATCCAATTCCAATATTCTTGGTATAATCTCATTAATTTGTAAGGGGATAATATAACCCCAATTCTGCTACTTGGGAGGACGCAAAGGAAATGTGTCAATAGTTTCCACATTTATTTTGATTTTCCTTTAGACTTTACTTGAAACTTCGAGACACAGTTTGAATTAAGAGGGGGTGTATGTAATGCATTGTTTCACCTGACTATTTTTAGATGATAGACTTATTCTCTGAGGGCATTTGCTCGCAAATGACTCGGTTAATTAATACTTTGATGAATGCTATATTTATTGTGAATATCTTAAAATGTCAAAATGTGAATTTGATTAAGTGTGAATTATATCTCATTGAATAAGATGTATGGATGATCACGATTGTACATATATTACTAATGAGTTCTTGAGTGTACAAGAAGCTCAAGGATAAGTTGATGCGAGTATTGTCAACAAAGACTCTGGGACTCCATACTGAGTCAAGGAGTAAATGTATTGATGGAATTCTTTTTATAAATTATTTAAATTGGTTATGGGAATTAATGATAAAGACTTGTATAGTGGATGCACGCACAAGTATCTTTCTTGCCAATCCGAATCACAAAAGGAGTAGCACGGATATACATAACCAAACCAACATAAAGGGAGGGGTGGAACAATGTCCTTGTTTCCCCTCACTAGCACTCCCTCCGTGGCCATAGTTGAAGAGTGAGGGACACTCTTTCTTAGAGGGTTGCACGATGCCGTGAGGGTAGACTGGGTCTCAGTTACTCATGAGGTATAATGAGGGGCATGCAATAAGGTAAATTCCTTATTCCTCAACGTCTAGTAGTCTCGTAATAGGGGAAAATATAGGAGTAATAGGATCTCTGCCAGTTGTGCCATATTCCCAATGCTTAAGGAAATTTTTTCTTGAAGGGCATGACACATGGAACCCTTAGAGTACATCTGTACATCCTGAAGAACATGGCATTCATGACACCCTTAGCCTTTGTTTGAAGGTCGAAAGTGCTTGAAGTGGATGATGCATGACACCCTTGGAGTACATTTGTACATCTTGAAGGGCATGGCATTCATGGCACCCTTATCCTCTGTTTCAATCAAATTGCTAATATAAGGAGAAACATGTAAGTTAACCAGGGAAAAGTAATAAAATAGATGATAGAGTCATGCTAGAAAACTTTGAAAATCAACTTTATGGGAAGGGGTTAGATGTTCATGAACAATTAAATTATTCAAAGAGTTTGTGGATAAGGGAAATTTAGAATTTAAGAAAAATATAATTAAATGAAGGAAAAAAAACAACTTGGAAGGGAACTAAAGATGTGCAGGATAATATTAAAAGTGAATAAATAGATAACAATTATTAATTTCACGAGAAATATTTATATAAGGGGATTAATTGGGGAGAATCCTAACTCATTATGTAAATATCTAAATTAGTGGTGGATATGGAGTTAATAGGATGTCATTAATTAGTTAAAAATACTAAAATATCTCATGTAGATTAGTGGAGGATATATAGGGGACAACTAGGAGAAACAATTAGAGAAATCAAAAGTGGGCAAGAAAATTTGATTTTAAATAAAAATAAAATGGGGTAATTTTAGGTGAAAACTTGCACGAGATTGACATGTGGATGGGTGAATATTACACTTAAGTTAATTCCTAAATTAACTAATTATGCTTGAAGGATTGTGTTTCAAAAGGAATTTCACCTATAAAATAAAGAGAGGAGAAGGTTGGATGAGATCCGATGGTTGGACGACGATTGTAATGACCAGTGACCTTTGAGAGTTTCTATTACGAGTTGTACAATGAAGTGTGCTAAGAGGTGGGATACTCTCACTTGTGAGTGGGCACTTCACAACTAGTTTTGTGGTTGGTTTTTATAGACCTATTGCGGCTCGGGGGGTAAAGGGGAAGAAGAGTACCCATTGCATTGGTAGGGAGGCATTCGATAATTCCCTCAATGGATTGGCAAGATTGGTGTGGAGTAACAAAGGTTCAATGCAAGGGACAAAACATCACGAATTGACACTTGAGAGCTTCTCGAAGAGGCAAATCAACGACCTCCAGTGAATGGTAACTCTTTTAATTGTGTATTGATTTTTTTTTTTATCATTATATGTATTTATGAAATGAGAGTCTATTGTTTCATTCTCATAAAATAATAATAATAATAATAATGTTTCTTGGGTTTAAATTGGGTTAAAACTAGATGGTCCTTACATGAACTAGGTCATGGAATGCATAGAACATGGCATACTAAAACATGGCTCTAGGATTGTTTAGTCCAAAATCCATAATGCGATAGTTGAAAGTCCCCCAAGGAGTATTGATTTTCTTTCTAGATAGACATCTAATTATATCTTAAGAATTCACTACAAGGAGAACACCTTCTTGCAGATATTTTTATGGAATCTTCCCGAAAAATATATCGCTTCTATGTTTATAGTGGAGGTTGTTAGTAGAGGCAGGCGACCGAAGGTTTTTGCAGAGGTTTTTTTATCGGTGCGCCTTTGAAGCCGATATGCACAGGTGCGTCAATGTTCAAAAGCATTGTCATAATTTATAATAAAAATTACATGCATCGAATAAAGCGCACCAGTGCCATTAAACATTATGCACTAGTGCACCTAACTATCATCAGGCACACCGTGGTAGGGTAAATAAAAAAAATTACCAAACTGATTTTCATTGTTAAAATGCATCCCGGGCTTCCAAACTCTCAAGAAAGCATTTATGCTCACTATCCTTCCAAAGACACATTGTTTTTAGTGCTCTACATTGGCTTGGATAGCTCCATTGGTAGATTCCACACATTTCTAATTTTTGGAAATTACCATGAATTTTTATTTCCTCTCAAAGATGAAACCATGCCTCCTTGGGATGTAAGAGGCTAGGTAAATTATTTATTACCTTCCTCTTTGCATTTTCATCCAAATAAAATTTGAATTTAGCTTGAAATTAAACATTTTTTTCATTTGTTTTCCAATTTCATGCGGTGCACCTGAAGGCTTCGGCTCGCCCTGAAGCAATGTGTATTGCATGTGCTAAATTCACAGTGAGCACTGCCACCAGTGTGACTCATATATATGTATGTACTAGTGTCATTCAAGCAACATCACTTCGATAAATTATAAAAACAAAGTGGTGCATCCTTTGGAACGCTCTGCAACCGGTGGATAATCGGCTTCGACCCACATCGTTACATTTCACTTAATTAACTGCCCCGTTGATCCAGAATTGAATCCAGGAGGCTTCCTCGGTCTAGAAAAGGCTCAAAAATGAAAGTTCTTGGAATCATACTAAACCAATTCCATTGTGACCATCTCATCACGCTGATTCCGACCATATATTTACTTTCTCAAACGGGCGTCGTATGAGAAAGTTATCACACTCTAATCATTTTTCCAAACAACTAAAAAGTCAAACAGTCAAAATGGCAAAAAGTCGATGCTGACATCAACATGACATCACCATGCTGATGTAAGAATAGTGACATGTGGCAGCACAACAATGGGGTGACTAGACAGGGACATGGACCAATAGCAATTTGACAAGTGGCATCAGTTTTCGGTGAATAAGGAAGTGCCACGTGGCCCAGACTTGGGTTGCCACGTGGCACCCAATGGTTGGATCGATAGTTTGAATGGAAAAATTGTAATGGAGCTCATGGGGTTCGACCCCAAGACCTATTGGCAGGGAAAGTGCTTTGGTAAAGGTCTGACTACCAATGCACCCAAGTGTTGCTTGTTGTATAAAACCCACATTATATTATTTATTGCGTGCTAAATATATGGAGGGTGGAAAGGGGTTGGGGCTAAGCCCCAACCCACAATTTATTTTGCACATGTGACCACAGGGTAATAGGATGCAAGCATCTTTATTTTAACCACCGACATGGAATTAACACCAACCCCCAGATTCCAGGCATATCCCATAAGACCCGAGGGTAAGGTTAAATTTTTTGCGCACAGGGTGGCTAGAATCCAGCCCATGGTTCTGTTGGTTGCGCCATACGAGCTATACCTGCGGAGTAAGGGCCATTGCGCAACCCCTAGGGGGATGACGCTTGGCCATATGTGATTTCATATGACCTTAAAAGGGGGGCGCGTGCCCAGGGAGAGGGGTCTAAGCCCTATTATTAACATTAAGTGGGTTTAATTGTATGGTTTTGGATTTTTTATTTGTTTTTAAGCGTGGATTTTGCCCATTATTAGGAGATATTGGGCTCTTTTTGATCCCATATTTTGGGAGGAAGTTGGGGATGGATAACCAACTTCATATATATATAAACCAGGCCTGTTTGAGGCCATGGAGGACAGTCAGATCAGATTTATGCTGAAGCAAAGCCAAGCCAAAGCCATTTTTATGGAGGGAAGCTGTTGAGGAGAAAACGCTTGCGGGCCATTTCTGGGAGATACACTTAGTCTTTTTCAGTGCCGTCGGTTGTGTTGGATTTTTGAGGTCAAGAAGAACACAGTGAGACCAGTATGAGATCCATTTGATGTAATTTTATGTACTTTTCAATCATTTAAGAATTAATAAAGAAGCCCCCCCCCACTGAGACAAAGGCCCGGAGACGTAGGCAATTTTTTGCCGAACTCCGTTATCACTTCTCTTGTTATGGTTTTCTATTCTTATTGATTCAGTTCAGATCTGTATATGAGTTTATGGCTATGATATAATTCTCTTATATTCATCCTCTTTCATTAAATTCTTAAATGGTTAATAAACACATGAAAAAATAACTCAACCACAGTCATTAAAAGATCATTTCAGATCAAGTGGTATCAGAGCTAGTTGACATTTGGATTTGAGTTTTGCATGTTAACTAGTGAAAATATATAGCGTGGTGAAGGCTAGATTCTTGTAGAGAATCCATTAATTGGATTGAGAAAGAGAGCTTCTCATAGAGAGAAGATGGCATCGGAAGAGGGACTTTCTCTTGATGAGAAAGAGTTTCAAACAACTTTCCTTGCTATGTCGGAGATGGTGAAAGTTTTGTACGAGGATTACTTGGAATGAAAGAGACCAGTTTTGGGTGAATCTTCAAAGGGAAAAAGTGAAGAAGGAGAGCATCATCCTCATATTCCTCCTTCACCTTCATCATCACCTCCTTCTTCTCCTTCTTCTTCAAGTTCAAGTTCTAAATCTAATGCAAAGAAACATGTTCATAAACATAAGAATGAAATGCCATTATTAAAACTTGATGTTAAATTTGAGTTACCCATATATGATGGTGAAGTTAATGCAGAGAGAATTGACAATTGGGTCAGGCAGATGGAGGTTTACTGCAGTGTGCAACAGATCAAGGATGAGGCCACACAAATCAAGTTGGCATCTTTGAGACTTGCAGGTACAACTCTCATATGGTGGAAAAGCAAGTTTCAAAATGGAATGCAACAAGTGGGTAATGTATTTCCATCATGGCAAAGTTTCATTGATGCACTTAGGAAACAATTCTATCCTTTGGGTTTTAAAGAAAAAACATTAATTGAATGACAATCTTTAAAACTAAGAAAAGGACAAACAATGCAAGAGTATACAGATGGATTTCAAAAAATGGCTTTGATGTTAGATATCCCTTTACATACACAGGAAACCCTTATGAAGTATATAGGAGGTTTACCTGCCCATATTAGAAATACTGTATTCATGTTTGGACCCACTAACCTTGATGAGGTTTCTGTTCAAGCGACGTATATTGAAGTAGGGAAAGCAGGTGTATCAGGGGAATCGTCTTCAAGGAAAGAGGACAAGAGGAAGTGGACAGGCAAAAAGGCAAATGTAGTGGTGAGAAAGGAAGAGAGGCCCTCTTGCAAGTATTGCAAGAAAGAGGGGCATGATGAGTGTTGCACCTCTTCCGTTACCTTAGTGAGAAAAATAGAGGTGCTTGCAAGCTCAGTTGGGTCTGCTAAGCAGGACAGCTGCAAGGAAAAGAGTTAGGGAAAGAAATAAAAGACTACAATTAAGAATTAAACTAAGAAATGCAATAACAACTAAATTCATGAGCACAGGGACATAGAAACAAAAAGAACCATAAGACCCATGTCACCAATGTTGAGGTTGATCTATTAGTGAAACAATACACCAAGAAGAAAGGGGACTATGAGTTCCTTCTTCCTCCAAGGGAGGGCTCTTGGACCCCCACTAGTTAGCTCTTCTTACAACAAAGAAAAAATGGAAAATGATGAAAGAACTCTTTACAAATCCACTCAATGGGTGAGATGGATTGTCCAATGCAATGGTGCAAATATGCTCTTGACAAGGATGGAGTCCTCAAGAGAATAGAGGCGGCATAACATTACTTTGAATTCCTTGAAAAATGAGGTGCATCCATGGCCTTTTTATAACATCCCTTTGAGCTATTGTTTAACTACTTTGTAGTGTGAAAAGAGGCTAATTAGGGCATTTCTAGGTCTTTGACCAACCATCCAGTCGAATCCAGTCCAGATTTGAGGGTCAAATCGGCTTGGGAGCTGAACCATAAGTGGGTGGGAGGCCGACCACTCTCATAAATGCACCATTTAGCAGGTGCACGACTTTTTGCGATAACAATCGTGTATCGTGCGCGTGTGCACGATTTCTGCGTTCCTGTTCCGCGCATGTGCGCGCGCGCCCAATGTCTTCATAGCACCCTTCATTTTTTCACTACTTTGTATAGTTTTTGACTCTTTTATGAATGCCTTGGTATTAATTCAGGTCCATGGATGACTTCATCATTGTTTGACGATGATGAGTTCTTGTAACCATGTACGGACGAAATTTCAGTGATAACAGATGCCCCCTGATGGATGAGGTTAAGAGCATACGTATAGCCGAAATCCATCAATGTTTCTTCTACTGAGAATGTTGTTGTAAGACAGAGAAATAGTGGGATTGTCCAAAGCGATCCGTTAGAGGGAAAAAGGAACCGGTAGGACCCGAACTTCCATGAGGTGTGTAAAACAGAAAATTGTGTACAAACGAGGTGGGCATGCCCCATGCTCGTGTTATGTAACTCCCAAAAAGATGAATGAAGTGTTGGTGTAGACAACTGCAGCGCCCTCGGGGGCGGTCGTGATAAAGGCAGAAGACAATTCTGCGGAGGAACATACTCTGAATAGTAGGCAGTGATTGTGGTAATAAGTATCACCGATTATGTGAGCATTGATAGCTCAGCCAGGTCCAGAGGTCTTCGGCAAATGAAAGAACTAACTGCAATAGTGACAAAGTAAGACCCACCGTAACATGAGAAAGTGTTGGCGTCGAATGTTATGGGGGTCAACGATAGTAGGGAGCAATGGTGTTTCACCCTGTGCCATCCGAGATCTCTCATTGAGTGGATAATAAGAATCAAGATACTGTCGCCCTTCTGGAAAACTGTGTTGATGTCGACAAAAAGGAGGACGCGACTCCCAGAAGCAAATGGCTTCATGAAATCTACTAGGTGAGGTGAGGAAGTGGAGGAGGTACATGGATGAAGTCAAGATGTGGGAAGACTCAAGATTTCCCTTGGTTGGAGTATGTGTGAGATAAAAAGTGGCCGCAACCGTTCAACGAAGTCGAGTGTTAGGGGGATGACAAGACCGGGGATAAGCTGTGCCAGAGGCGGGACAAGGTGAACAAATCTAGAGGGCAGAGGTAAGTGGCCTGTGGGGTACTATGAAGAGATGGATGATGGCGATAAGGGTGAATGATAAGTAGTGCTCCAACCAAGGGTGACATGGGTTGCGGTTGGCCAAAAAAGGGAAGTAGGTCGCCCAAAGGTGACGACAAAAAGGGTAATGTAACAACTGAAAAAAAAAGCGTTTGTACAATAAATAACGAATAATTGGGGGGAAGTGTACAAATACAGAAACGAGTGCCCCAGTGTGATATGGTGGGCCCGGGTGGGGCGTAATTTGCTCAGAGAACTAATGAAGGGTGGGGGCCCCATGGGTGGGTTTCTGTATGAGGTAGGTGAAATGAAGGGAGATTTGCAGATGGCTAGACAGATTGTGGATGAAATGGATGGTTCATGCTACTGCAGATGTGCAGCCCGACCATAGGATTGTGGAGAGATAATCTGGGAGTCCATTGGGAAAGCTAGCAAAATGAGGAGAAGGAGTATGTGGTTGATTCATGACATGATTTAAGACTATCGGGACTCCCATCCCTAAGGGGTTTTGAAAAACAACATGAGTGTCAGAAGTGCCAAAAGGTGCTATGAATGGGACAACTCATGTGGGTAAGAATGCTACCGGGTGACAGTACCAAAGGTGCAAATGGAGGTGTGGGTACTGCAGAGCCAGAAATGGTGATCCTAGAGGCAAATGTTAGAGGGTGTGACTGGAAATGTAAGTGCGATACAGAGGGAAAGACTACATGCCAGTGCTGAGTATATACTTGAAGGGGTTGTGTCGATGTATGATGATCAAGTACCTGCACACATGAAAACCGAATACCCGACGTGAACAATATCTGAAGAGAATCAAAGATATGATCATGTTATTGATAAGCGTGAATATGCGCATGCGTACCTGATCAGGGTATGAAAAATGGCGCCCCGGGGGGTTAGGTCGAAAAGAGGCCCAGGGATTGTTGTGATGTAGATGATGGGATGTTGATCCCATGGCTGAAGACGGATCGAAAAATGGACACTGTGGGCTCCCGGAATGGTGAGTGGAAGTTTGGAAAAAAGGCCTATATATAGTTGTAGGGCCCACATTGCCACCTCATTTGTACTTGCTACTATAGTGAATGGATGAGAAGAATTCAGAGGAGATTGTGAGTTTCGGGGAGGATGAGGCATCTGATTGAGGACCCGCGAGCATCAGGTTAGTGGTCTGATCATCCTGCATAGAATTAGGATTTCATTTTTTTGTCAGGGGTTGTACAGAGGGCCGTACAGAGGTGTTTAGGGGGTATGGGCCCCACATGCACGGGCGATCCGGTAATAGGTGCGCACACGTGCGTGCCTGTCCACCAGATAGATGCGCATGGGAGTGCGGTTAAGGGAATTAAGGGCGCGCAAGATGGGCGCGCCTGTCGACTGAACAGGCGCGCACGTGTGCGTGCCTGTCAGTTGAATAGGTGCGCACATGTGCGTGCCTGTAGAGTTAACAGGCGCGCCTGAGAGTGCACCTGTGTAGTGAACAGGTGCACACTCATGCACACCTGTGTAGTGAACAGGCGCGCATGTGTGCGTGCCTGTGGGTGAAAAAACCGCGCCGTGGAGGCAAGGTTGATGGGTATAAAACGGGTCTTTTTGATGTTTTTGATTGTCCATGTGGGTGACTTAGGACAGTTTTGTGTTGTGCAGCTGAGCTGTGTGCACGATGCTCGTTGGTTGGCGAGAGTGGGATTGGTCCTAGCTGCGAGACGCCGTGGCTATTGAGGAGGCAGGCGTATGTGTGACTTTGGCAGCCTGTGGGCTGTTGAAGTTCTTTGAGTGCCCCTTGATACGGGCGCAGAAGTATCTCCTGTAGTTTCTTATCCGGATGTGGAGTCCGGACCTGCATTGCTTCATAGTGCGGGGAGAGCAGATTCCCTTCACTGCAGTGGAGGACGTGTACTTTCTGACTGGGCTCCCATTTCAGGGAACGCCCTTACTGGCGGAGCCGGTGCTTCCTAGGGATACATCGCTCGCGACGGTGGCCCAGAGATATTGTTCGGGGTTGAACTATATGTCCGACTCAGTGGTGAGCATCGGGGCGATGGATGCCCTAGCACATCGCTGCATAGCAGCGATGATTGTGAGAGTGTATGGTTCACTGGTGACGCATCGGATCAGTGGTGGCCAACTGATGGTGATGGAGAGAGTGTTGGCCGACGAGCATTTCACCTGGGGGCTTACGCTGCATTCGAGGATGGTGGGGCAGTTGGACCACTATCGGTCCATGGATATGGGGGAGTTTTCCTTCGTGTCCATCCTGGTGGCCTGGTTTCTGGAGAGGGTGCCGATGTTGCGCCCTAGGATTCTATTGGGTGCGCCTGGGGCACGAGAGTCGCGACTGAGGCGGTGGTCGACCGTGTTGCTTCGCCATGGTGGTGGCGAGGGTGGCCACTTTTTCACTGTAGATGTGGCACAGGTATGGCGGAAGATACCGCAGGTGATACTATGGTACCCCTATGCCGGGATTGACTTCCGGGATGATCCGGACATGGTGCTACCTCCAGGGGAGGTGTTTGACCGCCGAGGTATGTTGATTGATGATGTTTGTATGTTTTTGTTTTTTGAGATAGCATGCCTTATGTATATGATATAAATGCTGATACTGTCTTTTGTTTGTTTGCATGTGCAGATGTGGCACCTTGCGGGTGCGAGGTGGAGTTGCAGAGAGGGCTGACTCATCAGGAGTCGGAGAGACTGCCGCGGGGAGAGAGACATCGACGTGAGGACGCCGCGGTGCGTCCTGCTGAGTTGGAGAGGGCAGCGAGGAGACGCCGGTTTGATGACCCTGGTGTTGGGCCATCACATGCTCCTCCGGCGGCTGCCGGAGTGGATTTTGAGGACATACGCCGTCATCTAGAGGCGGTGTTACAGGATGTTCCTGAGGGCATATGGTCTCGCATCTAGGATGAGGCTTTCCTGGAGTAGTGTGTGGGGGTGCTGCTGCCATGGTGGGCCATAGTACGACGAGCAGCAGTGGCTGCTGTGATGATGACCGGATGACTGCCGCCGCTGCAGGATGGGTCGGTAGGGGGGGGACCACCACCTCCTGGGGAAGGTGGTGGTGGGCCGCCACCGCCTGAGGGAGGAGCAGGTGGTGGTGCTCTAGAGGCACCGTGAGTGGTGCTCTTATGTATTGATGTATATATATTTTTTGTATATAGGATGGTGAGCCCATTTTGTACCGAGGTGCTTCATTGGCTTGCAAATAGTTGTATTTTTGTATGTAAACAATTGGATGGCACTGTGGACCTTTTGATATATACATGAGTATACAGTTTTGAGATCTATGTGGTGTTTACATGTGTTTTGTTAATGTATTGATGATGTCTAACCTATATATGTGATGACTGTTTGTGTTATATGTTTATGTATGTGTAGAGGTAACTTGATGTGATATATGCCAGTCTAACACAATATTAGCTAGGTTATCCATAATTTGATTCAATTGTCTTGGAATATGTGTAAATGCAATGGAATAAAAATGTCAAGATAAAAGTCTAACTTGCAGGTATTTGCGAAAGAGGCAAGGATCACGGACGTGGTACACATTGTTGAGCTGGAGTACGACTAGTTGAGAGTCGAGGAAGACGCTAAGGTGACGAATACGATGATGTTGGGCATCGACCAGGAGGCCAATGACGGCGGTGTATTCGGCTTGGTTGTTGGTTGCTGAACCCAAACATATGCCGCTCGAATGGAACATTTCATGTGAGGGGGTGTAGAGAACCCAAGCAGCCGAAGCGAGATTTTGTGTCCAACGGCTGGCGCCGTCGGCGTAACCGATGTGGTAGGCTGGTGGAGGAAGCATCTGTCAATAGCACAAAGGATATTTTAGATGTGAGGGAGGGAAAAAAGATTAAAAACGCTATAAAAGAAATAACCTAAAGTAGAATAACTACGTTTAAGCGTAAAATTTCTTGAGATACAACCCGTTGACGGGTTCTTTGAGAGAGAGACCTTCAGGGGAGGCCAAGATGTATGCGCCTTTGGTGAGGCAATGTTGGATAATGTATGGGCCATGCCAGAGTGACTCGAATTTTCCGTGGCCAAAGGTATCATGAGCGATATCGTAAGCCAGGACGAGGTCGCCTTCGTGAAATGAGCGAATGTTGACATGGTGATCAAAGGTAGCCTTGGATTGTTTTTTAGCTGCCTCGTTGTTCTGTAAGGAAGATCGATGATCTTCATCCAGAGACTCCAAGTTCAGCAAGCACTGCTCCATTGGAGCAGTGTCGGGTAATAGCTCAATTGCGGTGCATAATGTGGGAATTTCGCACTCGATGGGAAGAGTGGCCTCAACCCCATGGACTAGATGAAATGGTGTGAAACCAATAGCTATTTTCACAGTCGTATGGTAAGCCCATAGCACGGAAAATAACATATGATGCCAATTGGTTTTATGTTTACTAACCGTGTGTTGTAACATGGTCTTGAGGACTTTGTTAACTGCTTCGACCTGTCCGTTAGACTAAGGGTAATATGGTGAGGAAAACTCGTGAGAGAATCCTAACCAAGATGAGAGTTCGACAAAGATCTCATTCTCGAAGTGTTTCCCATGATCAGAAACGAGTTGGAGGGGTACTCCAAAGTGGGATATGACGTGGTTAAAGAAAAAACATGCTGCAGTGTTAGCGGTGTTGTTGAAGGTGGGCATAGCTTCTGCCCATTTGGTGAAGTAATCAACGACGACAACAATGTATTTGTGACCATTGCTGGAGGGGGGATTGCAAGTCATGAAGTCGATGCCCCATTTACAAAAAGGGCCGGCAGTGATGACGGGATGAAGAAGAGCGAGGTGAGCCCGGGCTTTATTGGCGTAGAGCTTACATTGCTCACATCGTTTCACAGCGTGAATGCAATCATGAAACAAGGTAGGCCAAAAGTAACCGGCTTGGATAATCTTCTGAGCGGTGGATATGCTCGACAGATGGCCCCCACATGCACCACTGTGGCAGTCATTTAAAACTCTATTGGCTTCATCAATAGTCAAGCATCGCCGAAGAATGGTGTCGACTCCCCATCGGTATAGTATGTCTCCGATGAGGAGGTAGCGGGGGGCCTGATGTCGAATACGACGACGATCATCTCATGAAAGGTGGTTACTGAACTTTTGAGTTCAGAGGTAGACGAGGAGGTCGCCATACCAAGGATCATCCGAAGTGATGTAAAAGAGATGCTCGTTGGGAAAGTCAGTGTTGACAGGGGTACCGATGGTGTTAGAGGGAAGGGCCGTGACAAGTTCAGCGAGAACGAGGGCCTTCTTACTCTTAGGTGTTGAGAACTCGAGGTCGTACTTCTGAAGGATAACGTTCCATAGAGAAAATTTTCCGTTAACTTGCCAATGACTGAGCAAGTACTGCATAGGTTTGGAATCTGCGACAAATTTTGTTGTTCGAAGCAGAATGTAGTGGCTCAGTTTCTAGACTGCGAGGACGACTGCTAGAGAAAGTTTCTCTTCGTGTTTATACTTTAAGGGTGGCCCTGAGAGGTTTTTACTAATGTAATAAATGACATGCTTACGATTGTCATCACCTAGCTGGACGAGAACTCCCGCTACTGATACAACTGATGCTGATACGTAGAGGATATAGTCGCGATTGTAGTCAGGTGCACTAATTAAAGGTGCGGTTGAGAGGGCAGTTTTAAAATCATCAAATGACTGTTGGGCATGGTCGTCCCAGTGGAATGGGATGTCGTGACGTAGTAAGCAAAGGAAACCATGTGCGCGTATGGCATAATCTGGGACAAAGCATCGAAGAAAGTTAGCTTTGCCCTGTAAGCTCTGAAGTTGACATAAATTCCGGGGAGGTGGAATTTCGGTGATCGCTTGGATTTTGAGGGGGTCTACGGTAATACCACTTTGGGAAACAATAAAGCCGAGGAGGTGCCCTGCGGTGACACAGAACACGCACTTGAGAGGATTCAAGCGGATGTTGTACTGACGACACCATTGAAAGATGATTCGTAAATCATTGAGATGATGGGTGCATTTGTTGGATTGAGCTGTGAGGTCGTCCAAGTAGGCGAGGATGATATGTGCCAGATCATGAAAGATGTATGTCATGGCCTGCTGGAAAGTTGCGCCGACATTCTTTAAGCCGAAAGGCATGAGACGATATGCAAAAGTACCCCACGGGGTAGTGAATGCGGTTTTATACTGATTGGCTAGGTGGATTTGAATTTGATTATAACCAGAGAATCCTTCCATAAAGGAGAGAGCCTCGTGGCTGGCGCAGTCGTCGATAATGTGATCGATGAAAGGCGTTGGAAAGTTGTCTTTGGGACATGTGTGATTGAGGTCACAAAAGTTTTTGCAAACAAGGATAGTGCCCTGTTTTTTGTTAATGGGTACAGGGTTGGAAACCCATGAGGTATAGGCGATGGGGTAAATGAACCCGACAATGCGTAATTTGTCAATTTCGGCTTTGATAGTCGTGGCTTTGGATGGGTGTAGCGGTCGTTGTTTTTGACGAACTAGTGTAATGTCGGGCCAGGTGTCGATGCGATGTTCGACGATGGAGGGATTGAGGCCAGGCATTTCCGTGTATGAACAGGCAAAAATATCCCGATATTCTTGGAATATGGCTTTATATGTAGTGATTTCCTGAGGAGTGTAAGCAACTCCAATAATGATTTCCTCGATGATGCCATTTTGAATGGAAATGTCAATTTTAATGGTCAGGGAAATGTTGGCCATGTTGCCTTCTTTGAAAGCATCAAGGGCAGGAATGGGATTGTTGAACCAGTCGATAGGCCCTGATGGGATAAAATCCTTGGTTTCGACCGCATAAATGGGGTGTTGGTTAGGAGGCATGGAGGCTTCCTGTGGAGAGAAGAGTGTGCGATGGTGTAGCACATCCCAGGGGAGGTCTGGGTGGTTTAACTCTTCGAGTATTTCTTCGTCACATTGGAAGGGACGAGAATACAAGGGGTCATGAGGAGTGATATCAGGGGAAGTGGTCGTATGGTTGCCCCCTGGTGAGGAAGAAGCAGGGGGAACAATGTTAGGAGATGGTAAGGGTTCACTCGCCATAAACCATATATTAAAGTACTGAGGGGTACCCGTGGTAGTTGGGTGTAAAATATCTGTAGGGGAATGGGCGGGAGAGTTGGGGGGGTTGGGGGGCGAATCCTCAGATAAGTTATCTAAGAACCATGGAGGCGTTGGAAGGGCCTCGGGTTCGGGAGAAATGACATGAAGATCCGCTAGTGACGAGGTAATGTCAATTATCGCCTTTGCGGGCTGTTGAAGCAGGGTCAATTGGCATTGCCTGTATTCAAGGATCATAGGACACTGGTATGTAAAATGAGCTAATGAATCGTAGAGAGAGCAAGGGCGTCTCATATGTTCATTGACTGAAGTGGTGACATACCGGATATCAATGATATTGGTGGAGGAGGATGTAGCAGGACTGGGGTTGCTCTGGAAGCTCTAGCGTACGGCGACTAATGTCTGCTGAAAGCGTGGCAGTGCTGGGAAATGGTGGGTATAATGGCCATATTCTAAACATATAGCACAAGCATATTTGGTCTGCAACCCTTTACTACTGGAAGGGGGGGTGGTAGTGGTAGGACTAGCTATAATGGCGAGTGTTGGGGGAGTGTGATTGAGTGGAATCAAATTCCATAACTCTGGTAGAGATGGGCAGTTGTTGGTTGGGTGTCCCTCTTTCTCACATAGTGCACAAGGTGGTGGGATGCGTGGAGGAAGTGGAGCTGTGGGCTCCTTCTTATTTCTCCTGCCCCCAGCTGTGGTAGGGGGGTTGGTGAGTGGGGGTGTGGTTGGAGTAAGAATGGGAATCGTCACGGGGATTCCTTCTTTTTGGGGGGGAAGGGATGGTCGGGGGACCATCTCTGGTGGGTGTAAATACCAAACTGGGATTGCTAACACCATATTAGGTAGGGTGAGCGTTGCGACTACCTGAAAAGCTTCGATACCTGGTGGAGGGTAAAAGAAGGGAATTTGAGTGATGGCTTGGGGAATTGTCTCCCAAACTGGGATATGTCCTTGGGGAGAGATGGAATCGTGGACTGGTGGGGTCGACGAATGTGCAGGATGTTCTTGAGGGGGGGGGTTCTGCGACAAGTGGGACGTCAGATATGATAGAAGCCTCTGTAGGAGGAAGGGTATCCTCTGTGTGAGTTCCGTTAGATGATATGACACATACTTGATTGGAAGGATGAAGGAGTGGTGGTGCTCCATGGTACGTTCCTAACAAGGATGGATCTTTAAAAATCCCAGGATCCATCTCGACGAGTGGATATGTGTCGTGGCTTGTGTGGATGAGAGGACGAATGTTATCGATTTTGGCAGATGGATTAGGCTCATAATGTGAGACTTGGTCAATGGTAACGATCTTCCCATTATGAGGGAACATCATTGTCCGAAAGACAAAATATGCCACTGCCTTCATAGCATACATGTAGCTACGAACGAACGGGATATTATAATCGAGTGGGGAGTCGATAACTTCGATATCGATGAGAATAGTCTTGCCCCCAAGTTCGACGGGGACATTTTGGAAGAGCCCTTTAGGAGACGATGGTTTCCTGTCATAAGCTCGTAAAGTTATGGCAGAGGGTATGAGTTCGGGGGAACCAAGCTTCTGCCATACCGTTTTGGACATAATGCATGTAGATGCACCTTCATCGATGATACACTGATGAACTGTGATGTTCCGTATTTTTACTGGTATTTGAAAAGCGATCAAGGCGGGAAGACGAGGTTCTCCGCTGTCAAGATCAAAGGTAATGAGTCAGGTATCTGCGGGGTCGATTGCCCACAAGGTAGAAAGTAATGATTTCTGCTGAGTAGGAAAAGTCTGGAGGACCTCCAAAATTGACATGGCAGCCAGGGATTGTGCTAAGTCGTCTACCAAACTATAGTTATGAGCTGCCCTAGCCTGTGGGTTATGGACATTCCTGTGCAATGGGATGCGAGGGATGCGAAGAGGTGGCTTGGCGGTAGGGTGAGGAATCACCAACGGGGGTCTCATCGGGGTAGGGTTTGTCTCTGGAGGGATGGGAGGAGATTCAACGGGTGCATGATACTGACGATTACGTGTTTGCAGAAGGATTTCTTCCTCACTAGTGAGGAGAATTGTGCGATCTGCTGGATTGTTGGGGTTGAGGTATTGTCCTACCTGAGGTGGGGGATGTTGTGTGTTTATCACACCTTGATGTGGAATAGGATTTTCCAGCACGACAGGAGGGGGTTGTTGCACGTATTTTTGTGG
The DNA here is from genome assembly GCA_009831015.1 of Picea engelmannii. Lineage (NCBI taxonomy): Eukaryota > Viridiplantae > Streptophyta > Pinopsida > Pinales > Pinaceae > Picea > Picea engelmannii. The sequence goes on from ML787796.1 coordinate 104,581, forward strand.
TGCTTGCTGAGGGGCAGGCGGTGCTGGAGAATGGGGAAGACTACCAGAGTCTTTCAACCATTTGAAATCAGCGATTTGGGGGCAATGATGTGTGTAATGGCCGAACTCACCACAAAGGGCACAAGGGAAGTTGGTTTTAACATTATTGTTATTTCTCCCTTGGCGTTTATTATTATTTCCCCCTTGGGGGTTTTGGTTCCCTTGGTTCTGGTTGCCCCCAGTGGATTGGTGCTGTGGGGGTTGATTCCCACCTTGACCTGGGTTGTTGTTATTCATGTTCCATCCTTTCTTCTTGGCGTTGTTCGACGAATGGGTTGGATTGGCCATATTCAGCTGTTCGAAATTTTGGTATTGCTGAACGGCAGAGGGTGGAACAAAATTCACCCCCGCATGAGGATGTGGGGGAGCTATGGGTTGTGGGGGACCAGGAAATGGGAAGTATGGATTCTGTGGTGGTAACGATCCATAAGGTACATAGGAAGGCGTAGTGATTTCTCTAGTACTATAAGCTGAGGTAGAGGGGGTACCAGAGTTTGTTTGAATAGGTGGATGTATGGGGGGTGCCGGTGGTGGTCCACTGATGGGTGGAGGTATAGCAACAGGGTATGGTTTTTGATAAGGGGGTGGGGGGTAATAAAAAGTGCCCCTGTATGCGGGTGGGTATTGAGGTGTTCCATACATCGGTGGTGGTTGGGGTTGTAGACCGTGGTGAGTGGTGGTACCAATCAGTCCGTCTGCGGAGTGAGACATCCCAGGTTTGTCTTGGCCAAATGGCATAGGTTTTGGAAGATCAAGAAGTACAGTTTATAAGTACCCCAACTGTGCATAGATGAGGTCATACTGTTGGGCTTTACTGATGGATTCCTCTTCGGATTGAGGGAAGGTGGAAGCTACATCCTTACCGAGGAGAGAGACAAGTGATCTAAGAAATCAGTCGAGACACTGTTGCTTGGTGGTTTCTGCTTTGCACAAACTATGTCGTCTACGCCACTCGTGAATGTGGTCAGCGATATGTGTGGCTGAGGTTTGTTTGAAA
>ML787796.1:107979-143982 GCA_009831015.1 Picea engelmannii
TTATCTTGTGAGTCAAAACAAGCCATCCATGTGGCAAAAAGCAAAGAAGGGAAATTGATTTTATCCTCCTAAGTGCCTATGTGTTTTTGACTAACCCCTTTATATGATGAGGGGACTAAGTGTGGTGTAGCTTTAAAACATGCTTGAAATCATTTGTAAGAAGGCAAATGGCCCTCCCCACATCTCAACAACTTTACAATGTGAATTTTTGCACAGATGCGCGGGTCTCGGTGGAGACAGAGGCACACAGAGCGCATGTGCGCGAACAGAGACAAATCAACATGCACACGTGCGCAGAACAAAACTGTGAATCAGGCGCATGTGCACACAATGCGCGTCCGTGGGTCTAAAAACCCGCGCATATATGACACATGGACGAGAATGAAAAATCCGAATGGATTTCTCTCAATTCAACTTGGAATTGGCTGGTTGACAGGTCGGCTTAGGCTAGTTAGTGTACCTGCAAGTTAAACAATCTAAAAGAAGAGCAAGAAAAACCCAAATGGGGTAGGAAATTGATACCTTTCCCCAGTGGAGTCGCCAATCTGTTGTGCCTCTTCCGTCACCTTAGTGAGAAAAATAGAGGTGCTTGCAAGCTCAGTTGGGTCTGCTGAGCAGGACAACTGCAAGGAAAAGAGTTAGGGAAAGAAATAAAAGACTATAATTAAGAATTAAACTAAGAAATGCAATAACAACTAAATTCATAAGCATAGGGACATAGAAACAAAAATAACCATAAGACCCATGTCACCAATGTTGAGGCTGATCTATTAGTGAAACAATACACCAAGAAGAAAGGGGACTATGAGTCCCTTCTTCCTCCAAGGGAGGGCTCTTGGACCCCCACTAGCTAGCTCTTCTTACAACAAAGAAAAAATGGAAAATGATGAAATAACTCTTTACAAATCCACTCAATGGGTGATATGGATTGTCCAATGCAATGGTGCAAATATGCTCTTGACAAGGATGGAGTACTCAAGAGAATAGAGGCAACATAACATTACTTTGAATTCCTTAAAAAATGAGGTGCATCCATGGTCTTTTTATAGCATCCCTTTGAGCTATTGTTTAACTGCTTTGTAGTGTGAAAAGAGGCTAATTAGGGAATTTCTAGGTCTTTGACCAGCCATCCAGTCGAATCCAGTCTAGATTTGAGGGTCAAATCGGCTTGGGAGCTGAACCATAAGTGGGTGGGAGGCCGACCACTCTCATAAATGCGCCGTTTAGCAGGTGCGCGACTTTTTGTGATAACAGTCGCACATCGTGCACGATTTCTGCGTTCCTATTCCGCGCATGTGCGCACGCGCCCAGTGTCTTCATAGTGCCCTTCAATTTTTCACTACTTTGTATAGTTTTTGACTCTTTTATGAATGCCTTGGTATTAATTCAGGTCCATGGATGACTTCATCACTGTTTGACGATGTTGAGTTCTTGTAACCATGTGCGGACAAAATTTCAGTGATAACAATGAGGACCATTGTTGGTAGTTTCATCCTGAGAAGAGGCCAAAGTGGTTCAAGGAAAAGAAGGGAAGGCAAACAATTGCAGCGAAAACAAGACCCACAAACTTGGGATTGGATTCAGGTGATGAATCAAAGGTCCCATTGGTTGGTATGACAGGTAAAATTGGTGAAGGCATTGATTGTAGAAGTAACTTGTTTCTTATAAGGACCATAATGCGACACACTAAGATAGACACATTAATCGACAGTGGATCTCAAGCTAATCTAATCTCAAAAGAATTGGTTAAGAAATTGGGGTTAAAAACACAAACTCATCATAAGAGTTGGTAGTTGCATCCCGAGAAGAGGCCAAAGTGGTTCAAGGAAAAGAAGGGAAGGCAAACAATTGCAGCGACAACAAGACCCACGGACTTGGGATTGGATTTAGGTGATGAATCAAAGGTCTCATTGGTTGGTATGACAGGTAAAATTGGTGAAGGCATTGATTGTAGAAGTAACTTGTTTCATATAAGGACCATCATGCGACACACTAAGATAGACACATTAATCGACAGTGGATCTCAAGCTAATCTAATCTCAGAAGAATTGGTTAAGCAATTGGGGTTAAAAACACAAACTCATCATAAGCCTTACACACTTAAATGGATAAGCAATCATCATCAAATGCACATAACGAAGTAGTGCACAATCAAATTTGCAGTTTCATCTAAGTATGTGGACGAGGTAACATGTGATGTAGTGCCTTTAAGTGAATGTGGAATGGTCTTAGGTAGTCCATACTTATATGATCGTAAGACAATCTTCTACAGGACAAAGAATCAATATCAATTAACCAAAGCAGGTCAAGATTATGTGCTTTGTGCTCATCATGTTAAGGAAAATAAAACACTTCAAACAATGGAACAATTAAAGAAGGCAGTTCAAGCAAGTTCAACCAATAATTGTTTCAAATGAAGTAATTGATCTTAAGCAAGAACAAGAAATGATTGTTGAATGGAAAATCATCCATAGGATGCTTCAAGATAAGCTCATGTCATGCAAATATTACAAATATATCAGCTCATTTGTAGTCGTCTTTTTGATGCTATCATTAACAATGTTGTCTACATGGATGATAGTGGCTTTAGTAAAATGTGACAGGGTTCAAATGGCCAACAATATGCTGTCAGTTGTCATGATTGTGTTACAGTTGATCTTGATGAGATGGGTGCACAAGACAGAGTTCAGAGATAGAGGACAAGTCATCCTCTTTCATTAGCTTATTAAATGGTTAATAAGCACATGCAGAAATAACTCAACCACAGTCATTAAAAGATCATTTCGGATCACCTGCTAAATTAACGATTTTTAAAAATTAACATAGTGGTGAAACCATTTTAACCAAACAAACCAGTACTGTTTACAAAATTTCAATGGGAAACATATTCCCTGACTTGGCATAGCAAGGCGTCTCATTGGACACCTCGTTCTCGATGATCTATCGTGTACAATGCACAACATAACAAAATGTCATTGCTCCACTATCACCATGGCACCGATGTGTTAATTGTAACACATTGCACTACTTTAGCTGTGATAGTGTAATTTAACATGGCGATGCCCATCTGTCCAAGAAATGCATTAGTGTTGTAAAGACAATGACACTAGGGTGAATTTTAATAATCAATTGGAGTGGTGTGACTTATTATATGTATCACTGCAATTCATGGCAGTGCGAGAATAAGCATGGCACACTGATTTGTAAATGTTAAACGTATGCACTGTGACATGTTTTGAAAAATAAACATTGTGGGTCATCTTTTGTAAGGCTCCGTTCTTGGTGCGTTAGTAATACAACCCATCACTAAACATCATGCTGGTGCTTTGGTAAAACCGGTACATCGGTTTCGGTTTAACAAAGGGAACTAATAATTTTGCATGCCATAAATTTTAGAGTTGTGGTGCGTCTTTGTTAACGAAATTAACCAGTGTTGTTAAAATCACTGAATCGAGGCGATTAAAAGCATTGAACCGATGCAAAGTGTCCTATGGGACGCACTTCTCAAATACATAGTGGTGCGATAAGAAACATGACACCGATGCATATTAGTAACAACAACGAACGAGGGTGTTGGTTGTATGATAGAGCGCACCGAAAGAGGGGCATATGTTCTGTTTTTAGTGCACCAACGACTTTTTGAGATTTTTTTAAATACACATCATTTATATATGTATTTGTTTTGTAATTTCAATTTATTTTATTTATGTGTGTGTGTGTTTGTGTGTGTGTGTGTGCACGCGCCTAACAATATTTGGATGTGAATCAACGATGAGAGGAGGAGGAGAAACAACAACAAGTTGAGACACACACATTTGTGTGTGATTGAGAGGCCAGGGAGAGGGAGAAGGAGTTGTTCCCTCACCCTATTTCAGAATTGACACATGAAATTTTGATGGATGTTGGCCTCTTGGAGTTTTATCAGGAGGGTACATTGATTAGGGGGAAATCTTTGTTGTTAAAATAGTTGATCTATTGCTGCAATCATGGGTGACAAGGGTTCATGGTCGGTCCTGATCTGTGGTATCATCCCACGAAGGAGGATGCCTATTTCATCACTAGGTTGTCTAGGAGGGGGGAGTCTTTGCCCATTTTCTTGCACTACCGCCTGGTGTTGTAGGACAGACCCAACTGACATATGTGCAGAGATATTTCGGTCTGCAGGTTCATTCCTCTTAGGAGTTGTAGGTTTGTGGTGGTTAGTTGCGGATAAGTTCATTTGGTAGAGATGAAATTAGGTGCATGTGTCTTATTCTCTCGACACTATCACCATATAGATCTAATGGACAACACATTAGTTTCTCTATGTTGTATTATGTAGATAGTTTATTGCAGAGGCCCCGATTGATTAGGTGGCCAAACATTTTTTTGAGACAGTTTTGATGTGTATTAGATCATTCTCACGTTATTTCACATGGGAAAATATTTTTCCCATTCACATAAGAGTTATTTACACTATTTGTTGAGAGGGTTCATGCCACTCAGCTAGTAGTACCTCGCTTTCCTGCTAGGCCTATGTTTGATGTGTGTATGTGCATGTGGGGGAAGTTGATTCCAAAGAGGGGCCAATACGAGTTTCCCATTTCTTTGATCGGTAGGTATGTATGTGATTTATTGGCTAGCAAGGACAATATTGTCCTTGATATTGCAAAGTATTTGTATGCAGGAATGGATTAGAGAGGATATCCAAACATTTGATTTACAACAGCTGAGTCAACATATGAGAGAGGTAATATTATCGTTATGTTTTGATAAATGTAGTTGCATATTTTTATGTCTTATTTAATGCACATGTAATTTAGTGTAACATTTTGTTTCAATTATCGTATTATTGTTATTTATTGTTTTGCAGCTACTGGAACATATGTTGGGGATGAGACTCCCCAACATGAGGATGAGGTGATGGAGGAGGAAGAGGACTAGTAAAAAGACCCCACATGCCACACAGGTCAGATCAATAGTTTTGATAGAGGTGGTGGATAAACTATGCAATGTCTTGAATAGTCATGGAGTGGTACCTACACCCGTTAGAGACATATTACAGGTATATGATCTTTCTATGATATTGAGGTGTTTTCCTCGTGACACGAAATTGTTGATGTGTCATATTGTTGGTGTCGTCAACCTCATCGAGATGTTGAGAGGTGTTTCTCATGATCCCACTACATATAGATCATCAACAGATCCATCTGCATCCTCTACTCCACCACATGGTCCTCCTTCTCCTCCTCCCGATTCCCCTCCACATGAGTCAACTGCACCATCTACCGATCCTCTTTATTCCCCTCCACATGTGTCTGAGCCTTTATCCACATCCGATCCTCCTCCTCCTCCTACCTATTCCCATCCACATGCATCTGAACTTGCATTTACATTCCATCCTCGTTCTCCAATTTCTTCCCCTCCACATGTGTCTGAACCTGCATCCATGTCCGATCCTCCTCCTCCTCCTCCTCCTCCTACTTCTCCTTCACATGCGTCACCATATTCCGCTGATCCTCCTCCTCCTCCTCCTACTTCTCCTCCACATGCGTCACCATATTCCATTGATCCTCCTCCTCCTCTTCCACTTGTGTCACCATCCATTGATCCTTGTCTTTATCCTAGTCCACATGTGTCATCGTCCACCGATCCCCCTCCTTCTCCTCTTCCTCCACATGTGTCACAAGGTTTTGATGCTTTGGACACTATGTTCACATCAAATACTACTTCACATCTTGATACTATTGATAGAGAGACATTTGATAGTGCACATTTGTCGACATTTATTTCTAACATATTTGTTCTTGATAGAGGCTCTACCTCTCATAGGAGAGACACTATTGCACCCGACTCTAGTTGTGGACCTAGCTAGTAGTGGTATTGATTGACATGCATATTGATTGGTTTATATTTGACTTGACATCTATATATGGCATGTTTATTGCAGATTGTGTTGAGATGTATGTTTGACATGCATATTCATATGTATATCGCTCATGTATATTGTGTTTTTTACATAATATTTTGGTTGTTGTTGTTTGATTTATAAAATGTATTATGAGTATGAATGACGAACATTGTTAATGATTTCTCTGTTATTAAGTGAAATTTGATATGTATCACTCATTTAAATTTACAATTCTCATATAATGTTTAACTTTACTTTTATGAAATCTTTTAATTTAGATTGTGATTGCAAAAAGTTATAACCATTAATGTCATCTAATGTTTAACTATTCTTCAAGATGAATTATTTGTTGTCTAACAAGATACAATATCTTGATTAAAGGTATTTTAGAAAAAAAAACAAACTTAAATATGATGAGTGAAATGATTCTGATTTGAATATTTATGTCTTTTTCATAGCCATATGCTAAAGATTCTACAAAATAAAGATTTTTTCCAGGGATATTTACCCGAAATCGGGTGAGAAATTGTTGGATTCGTAGATTAAGTGATTATTTCTGTAGAATCCGAGTGCCCTGGGAGTTTTTCAGCATGCTGAATCCATTTCTGCATTCATAAATGAATTATGAACAACACAAAATAGCGATTCGTGTCAATTTATATCACCGGATTCCAGAGAAAAAATCCATTTCGTAGAACAAGTAACCAACACCCTTTTTCATATATTATAATAATAACATTATAACATAATTATTCACCACTAATAATGATGATGATGTAATAATAATGCTATTTTTTAATTTTTTATTATTCAAAGATTACAAGACAAAGTTATAATATAATTGTTTACTAAAATCACAATTATTATATTTTATTAATATTTAATTTTTCCAAAGATTTTTTTAATTTATATTATCCAACTATTATAATATATGAGATTTATTCAATTAAATTTAAAATACTAAATATAGAGAATAATAATACATTTTGATCTATGCACTTTCGATGAAATTGTTTCACAATTTTTTACTCTAATACAAACTTTACAAATATTCTATTAAAAAATAATATCACCCAACATTTTATAATTAGTATTTTAAGAATTAGTAAAACTGACAAAGGTTTCTATACTTTTAGATTAGTATGGATCATTAAAATTTTTCTTAATTCTGACTAGGCTCTAGAAAAAGACTCTTTTAGAATTTCCATGTCCTTCATATTATTGAGACTTATTTCAAGGAGAATGTAAAAAAAATGATTTTTTGTTTGTAAGCTAGGTTGTTATATTACCTGTCAATGGCCAAAATTACGTCATAGAAGAAGGGTGTTGGTACAGATACTACCAACAGAGGAAACCAACCCCTGTACCATGCCTTGAAAGTTTGGGAAACATAATAAAAAAGATCAATGTAAAGTTTATCCCTTGAACCTAAGACTAAACTCCAATGTCTAACCAAAGGATGAAGTGGAATAGGTGAAGGCCATGATAGTTGCACTAGTTAAGGTGGGGAATGCCATTAAAGTTGGTAATGCCAACATCACAAGTGTGATTCCAAAACTCATTGATGTTGCACGAAGTTATTTTGTCGGAATTGTCCTTAGAAGTTCCATCAAAGTAAGTATATATTTATTTGAATTTTTATTTTTCAAACAATAAAAGTATTGAGGTTTGAATATTTTTTAATATCTTCATTTTTTGTTAAATAAAATATAATTCAAAATAAATATTTACTACTTTAAGTCACCAACTTTGTGATATTTCAATTAATGCTTAGTAATTCAAATGTTAACATAAACATATTTTAATACAATACAACTTAAATTTGCTATAATAAACAATAAATATAACAATAAAAATATATCAAAACCACATCTTATGCTTGTACTATTTACGGTATTTTCAATATGGTTGTTGTAAATGGTTGTTAACTTTTCATATCTAACATAATTATAAAATGAAGAAAAAAAACATAATTGTCCATCACAAATACCCATAATAAAATGACACATCCACTATATAAATGTCCAAACAAATCATTTACAAATCAGTCTTTGTCGCCATCACCCTGATTATCTTCCTTGCTTGGCATTGTAACATTGTTGTACTCAAAAATATGTTTAGATCTCAGATCATGTCTCAGTACAAACCACCAATCCCCATCCAACACATCTAGGTAAAAAAACACTTGGTAGAAATATTTTGGGAAAACATAAGGCTCTTTACTTTCAACCCACATTTTTTTAGAGTTAATACATATTATTCCACTATCATGGTCTTCCTTTAAATTTCTTCGGTCAAAGGTATCTCACCACTTGCAACAAAAAATAACACATTGAAATGATGAGAAATCCACTTGCATGATCTCTTGTATCTTTCCAATGTAACATAACTTCCCCTCTATTAGGTTTTGATCACAGTGGCTAGCATGACTAGATTGGTCGAACTTGACCTCCACTCCAGAATCTTATGTGATGTGTCCATCAACATACTTAGTGTGAAAATGATGTCCATATGCCCACATAGATGGGAACAAATGCACCTGGAAAAATGTGAACAAAGGACAATGTCATATGTCTAATAATCGAAGCATTAATAAAAACCTAATACGTGTTACAATTCAAATGTGCAATACTATAAATATAGCATTGTACTCAGACATTATATTATAGAGTTTTTGGACCCAATCCCTATGTTTAGTGCATCTAGATCTTCTCCACACGGGTTACGACTGGACACTGCATATTTCTCTTGTATCTGTGTAGCCACCCAACTATTGAGACATATTTTTGGCACATTTTCTTTTAAATGATCATGATAAGGCATGCTTCTACCATTCAACCATCTGATTGATTTCCTGTCACTGTCCCATTTCCTTCTTTTCTCTTTATACAACATGACTTATGGTTGCATTTCCTTCGCGTTGTAAAGAATGACTTTGTTGATGGCATCAATTTCTTTGTTTTAAACTCAAACTAGGAAATTTGTATTATATAAAAGTTGCATTAAAGAAAAAAAGTACATACAAAGAAAAAAGTTTTCTCCAAAGAGGAGGATATTTTAGAATAGAGGCCAGGTCATGCTTGGCTTGAGTATTACATAGATTTATCAATGTTTGACAACCTTTACATTCAAAATATTTTACAGGGTAAACCTTGTAGAATATATTGAGACAACACCAAAATTGGAAGTTCATACAAAACCAAACTAGGGGGGAACCTGTTTTGGTCAACATCTGCTTCCATTTCTTCATCATGGTCCTATGGAGTTGTTGCATTGAGGTTGGGGACCAACTGTGGCCACAGACTAGAGTCTACAGATTCTGACCCTGTTGATATGATTCCCTGCTGCCTATTGAAAGTCGGTTGAATCTTGATCTCCTCTAGATGGCCCCTGAGAGCATCGAATTCATCATGAAGATATTGAAATGATTGTCTATGATGCACAATCATCTTGAGCACTGCTAAAACTTGGATTTTAAAGTTCCCACTCTTCCCTAAATGGAGATGACCAATGAGTGCAATTTTTCCAGCTCCTGCTGTAGCTAAAGTACCCACGAATTTGTTCCTTGACGTCTACTTTTCATACTGTAGATATCTTCTAAGTTTTTTTACCCCCAAATGAGTTAATGAATCTAGTGTCAAATTTTAGGACCAGATATGGTTACAATATTTCTTAATGCCTGAATTGAGGGGGAGAGTTGTCTTTTGTGCCTTCGAATCTGACACTGAATTCCAAATAACCCTTCCCATGTTGAGATTTTTTTTTTGTTTGTTAATTTGTGCGGGACTTGTTGGCTACACGATTAACCTGTGGCTTGAGAAACCGTGACTCAGGGGCATCTAAGCCATCAAAATCACCCAGGGATCACACCCATCCTGAGCCACACCAACCCTTAACATGGTTGGATTTTTTGTCCCCGCAGGTTTCGAACCGGTGACTTTAACAACACGGAGTGGCTTAACAACACACTCCGTCACCGACTGTCCTACACCTCGGGGACCTTCCCATGTTGAGATTTGATGTCCAAGAATGAGTGAAATAGATCCAGGGGGGTGGGAAGATAATGAGGCATGAGGGAAGAGAGGGGAAAGGACTAATGAGAACATGTGAGTCATCGACTCCCGAGCGGACTAAGTGTGAACAAAGGGGGGAGCAGGACGAGCTAAGTGCAGAAACAGGTAGGGGGGAGGAAGCTAGGAGGAAGGGATCCCATCACAATGAGGGAGGAATAAGATTCAAGTAGCGTGACATGAGGGAGGGGATAAAGGAAGGATGAGAGGGGAAAATAAGGAAGGGAGGGGTGAAGGAAAGGGTGAGGTAGAGGGTGCCACAAGGGGGGAGGGGATGAACACATATCGATGGGAGAGGGGTTGCACGTGTCAAAGGAGGAGAGGGCCAAGAAAAGGAGAGGGTCCCCCCTAAACCAAGGACCAAGATCATAATCCCAAGTCCTAAGAAAGGATCTAAGGGGCAGGGCTAAACCTGGTGTTTCCATCTATGCTCAGTGTGATTGCTTCCCCTTTGACTCCCAAATTGGCCAATTTGTTAGGAAGAGATTTTAAATTTTGCCTAATATGCCATGGGAACACTTGATAAAAATCCTTGAGGATATCATATATGCATTTGAATCTCGATTTAAGGCTTTTATCCACAGGAAGGGAGGAAAACCTTAGGTGTCTTATTGTACTATTGGAGTCACCCACAACTGAAAGAGTTTTGATACTTTTTGATCTTGTTGTGAACATTCCTTGCAAGAGGGCATGCACTTCGGCTTGGTTATTAGTAGCCACCCCTATATTCCATGAATAAGTTGTCTTGATATGTCCTCCCGGGTCATACAAATTGATGGCATCAATTTATAAATTCGCTGATGTATACAAAAATTCAAAACGAATAACATGAGATAAAATATATATTATAAACTTAAAGAACTTTCAAATATATATTATCTGCAAAGGAGAAATTTCAAGTATATGATTTCATTCTATTAATCATCTAAATCATTCTCCAATTTGATTCAAACAAATTTTCAATGCATTCCCAAACAAAAAAAAGGGTTTCATAGTTATGTTCAGTATTGGAAGCCCTAATTTCCTCAATTTTTTTTGCTTTCTCTTTCTATATTTCACAAGGAGAATTTTTTTAAGCAATTTTTTTTTATAGGGTTTGTTTATTTATATATGGAACCACTCGTTGCATTGGATCCAAAACCGTCCTATTGCTGTCATTCTTTTAAAATGACTTCACGATGATCGATGCGCTCTGTACATTGTAAGAGCATCGATGCATATTTGTATGTAAACAAGACCACTCAATTTAAATTAGAAATAATATTAAAATATCCTTTTCGAGGTCGGTGGTGTGCATTTTACTTGGATAAGCACTGGGGCACATTATTTACAAAGCACACTATTCCGTTTAAAATGAAAAAAATATTGTTTTTTTATATGGAAACTGCCACGTATTAAATTTGTTCATAGGTTGACGATACATAATAAACAATACTTAGGAAGTCATGCTTTTCTTAATTCATAAAGAACTCGCTGAATATAAAAATTTGTAAAATGTTTACAATTTTGAAATGATAGTTTTATACTATACCAGTGCATATATATATGGTTGATGCATTAATGCGTATAAATATGGTTGATGCTCCGGTGCATATTAAGTTACTTTACGCATCAGGATCTTGTTTTTTTTTAAATTACATAATTTTTTATATCTAATGGTTCCTAGTTTGTTCATTTTTTTTTTTTTTTTGAGATTTTGAAAATTCCAAGGAACAAACAAGGGGGAAACCAAGACATGTTGGTAGGGATGTCCAAAAAAGTGTAGAAGAAGATAGTAAAAGAAACGAACAATAATTGCGTCACAAGAGGAACCATCCCAACTACAATGTGCATAAGAGGTATGCAATCATTTATTTATTCTTCTATGTACATCGGATTTAATTATCGCATGAAATACTAATTTTTAATTGTTCTTTTGCATAAAAGAAAAAAAATAGAATCCATTCAACACATAAGACAAGACAATGAGAAATAAAAGGGTTGATCACAAACTTTGTGAGTATTTACGTTTTCGATCTTTCTTAAGATTTCATGTTTGTTGTGATTTTTATATTTAAATAATTAATTTACACTTGTCCATGCATGTCTTCTAGTAGGTGCTAACATACAAAGAGGAGCTAACCCATGAATTGATAAACAATGTGTTAAGTATGGGTTGTGAGTATATGTTGAAGAATGGAAGTTTAATTGAGCAATTTGTAAATAGTTATGTTGTTTAACTTCCCTTGTTTTATAATTAATGAAAAAACAAGAAAACTTTATATTGAATATATTGACTATGGTTTGTCATGTCATATTAAATATGCAGGAAACAAGGTATGGAAAGTAGCCAACATAGGAGATTTTGAGAGAATGCATGAAGCATGGCTTGGAAACAATGTGTATTATTTATAAAACACTTGGTGTTAAGGTATGTTTTTTTTTTTATGCAATCATGTATATTCTTCTCTCTCTCTCTCTCTCTCTCTCTCTCTCTCTCTCTCTCTCTCTCTCTCTCTCTCTATATATATATATATATATATTACAATTTATTTATATGTTTGTAAATGGAAGATGAAGGGGAAAAACATAAAAAACAATCCAATCAAGAAAAAATATGTTAAAAAATCAAAGTAAAATATCACCTACAAATGATGAAGAAATGAGGCATGCACATAGCATGAGCGATGAAAATAGTTCAACTGATGAATGACAATCAATATAATTGAATATTACTGCAAGTTGTATGTTTTGGAATATTTGTCTCCGAAAATTAGAGATTTTGTTTCATATACTTGACATATTGTCCCAATTGCATGAGGACATGTTATCAATAAGTGTAACAATTACGAATTGGTTGCAATTTGATTGTTTTTGACCTATACGTTGTCCATTTTAGTATGACAATGAGTCTCTTATTCATATATAATAAAATGAGTTTCTTATTTCATTGCATTGTCGAATGTTGTAAGATGTTGAGTTCCTGAATAATTAAGATGTGAATGGTTTGCATTGTTACAAATAACAAAGATGTAATTCATTGGATAACGCATTAATACAATCATTGTATTGAAATGCAATAAAAAAAATATAAAACAATATTATTATAAAAAAATATTTGATTTTGAAACGATTAATTGAAAATTTGTAAAAAACAATGAATTAAAATATGTACATATCAATGCATTGTATTCTTTTGAACTCACTAGATGGTGCGTGCCATAATATAGAAAACAATGTGTTTTGAGGAGTCATACGCGTTAGTGCACATTAATTATAATAATGCACCGGTGCACATTAATTATAATAACGCACCAGTACAAACTTTTAAGAAAACATGTCATTCCGCAAACAATATAAAGTACAATAATATTTTTTGTTTCAAAATTGTATGGTGTTGATGTTTAAAAAATACATTGGGGCACTAAAAATAATTTACGCACCGGTGCGTTAAGTTTATTATACACAACGGGGTTCTAAAAATGATTTACCCACCGATTCTTAGTAAAAATAATGGCATCGACATCTCACCTCGAATATTCGAAATTTCACTACCCTTCGATGCACATGGTAAAACAAACACCAGTACGTACTAATTACACAATTACCAGGGCACACGCTATATTAAATGCACTGGGTCTCGGGAAACTTGATCGCACTAGTGTTCATTATAACTTAAACGCATCGGGGCATACAAAACCTAAAACACACTAGTGTTCATATATAAACAAGGTGGAACCGATGCGTACAAATTATAAGAGCATCAATGCTTTGCATACAAAGAAAAAGGAGAAACTGACTCGCAATAGTTATAAATGCACCAAGGAATTTTTCATTATATTAACTTATTGATGCATTTGTATTATATTAACACACCAACGTGTTTTTATTATATTAATGCACTAGTGTGTGTTTGTCAATACCACACTGATGCATTTTGACAAGAAAAACACAAAAAAAACCCTCCGCTACAACCTCCACCTGCCAAATTTTTTTAGTTATATGGAACGTCCGCTAAAACTTCTGCGTTCAATAGAGGAGGTTGTAGTGGAGATTTTTTTGAAAATTTTGCCAAAATTTGTAACACTAAAACCTCCGATAGAAGGTGTTTTTATTATAGTGACCCATCCATAAAAGAGAGGAGCTCATGTTCAACACATTCATGGTTCGGTTGGTCAATGAAGGGGTTAGGTATGTTGTCCTTGGGACATGCCTTGTTATATCATGGAAATCAATACACATGTGATTGGAACCTTGTTTTCATCACAACAACATTATTAGAGACTGAGGAGGTATAGGCGATTGGATAGATAAACCCTATTCTAAAAAGTTTATCAATTTCTACCTTAATGGTCACAGCTTTGGTTGGGTGGATAGGCCTTTGTTTCTAACAAACAAGCGATGCATTCAACCATGTGTCATTGTGGTGCTCGACAATGTTAGGATCAAGGCTAGGATTTTTTGAATGGGACCAAGAAAATTGTCACAAAACTCTTGTAAAAGTGTTTTGTAAGTTGAAACCTCCATATATATGGGAATAGACAACTACAAGAAGTATGTTTTTAACAAAATTGGGTATAATGGAAATGTCAAATTTAGTATCAGGGGAAATGGTATCCATGCTACCTTCCTTGAAGGTGTCTGGGGTAGGAATGGGGTTTTTAATCCAATCTACATGTCCACGAGAAATGAAATTTTTAGCCTCAATGAAAAACTAGTATGAGGGTTTGGGAGAGGTGAATGCATCCTAACGTAAAAGGTAGGAACGATGATGAATATCATCCCATGGAATGGATGCATTTCAAAGGTGGAGTCTAGTTGGGGGGGAGTTTCTCTCACGTAATGATGACATGGGAAAAAGTAATTATATGGGTTCTCTAGGTGTTAGAAGCATAATATCATGGGTAGGTGGTGCAAAAGATGTAGTTGACACCATAATGCATAAGACCAAGGATGAAAACACCTTAATGTCATACATATAGCTACACCCTAGGAGAATGTTATTGTCAATTGGAGCATCTACAAACTCTATGTTGATTAAGACCATCTTTCCACCCAGTTCAATGAGGACATTTTGAAAGTCACCTTCAATGTGAGGTGGATGGTTGTTGTAGGCCCGAAGGGTAATTATGGAAGGGGATATATTATGTGAGCATAACTTTCACTAGAACATTGTGGACATGATGTAAGTAGAACCACCTCCATCAATGATGTATTGATGTTTGATCAAGTTCTTGATCACGACACCGATCTAAAACACAATATATGGGGGGAGTATAGGCTCGACTTTGTCTAAGTTGAGGTTCATCAAGTGAAAATCCGATGGGTTGATAACACCCAATACTAATGGTAAGGCTTTCAATTGGGAAGGAAAAGTTTGGAGGACCTTGAGGGTTGACATGTTGGCAATTAATTAGGCCAGGTCATCAATGATACTATAGCAATGTTTGACCCTTGAATTTTTCTTATGAGTAGTATGACATAAAGGTGCCATTGTTGCATGAGGTGTGGCATCACCATTACATTTTGAAATATATAATGGATTGCTAATGGAGGGTTAGGCATCATTGAATGGTGTTGGATCAAGCTTGGGCATGTTATATTCCCTATTATGGTTTTGAAGGTGTATATATATTGTGTTCATATATATATATATATATATATATATATATTCTAATGTGATGGATCTTGCAGAAGAAAAAGGGGTTTGATACAAGCTAGCACGAGTAGAGGTAGTGGGGGCCTCTTGTTGAAGGGAGACTGCTCCCTATTGAGGTAAAGGGTTCTATAGCATTATTGATTTTGAAGAAGTATGGTGTCCTTGTTGGCTCGTGTTATTCATTTATGGGGGATTAGCGGCTAGGCTACTTTTTGACATAATGTTGTGAAATTCAATAATTTGGGAGTAGTTTGGAGTGCGATGCCTGTTATAGTGCAAGTTATAGGTTGGGAAAACCCCGACCCGACCACAAAGAAAGTGCTACAACTTGGGAATCCTACACCGAATGTCACCTCAATGTAGGTCCTGCACTTTAGCAATGACTAGGTCACTCTAGGGAGGCGATCTTGGTGACCCTAGGGGGATTGAGATGAAGATGGAGATGAATGGAAGTGAGGCCCCTATAGGTCGATTATAAGTGGAGTGAAACATGTGGACTGAAGTGTTTGGAAGGTCGAATGGTTTCCAAGTATGTTGAGTAACCTGCAAATGATGGAATACCTGCCCGAGACACAAGAAATTACACTTTGCAATGATGTATGTTAGTTGGATCAGAAAGTTAATCTTGTTGACCCTAATTTTCAGCAATAGATAAAAATATATATCTTAAATAATATGGTACTATAAGATACTCAATAAATTCTAGAGATCAAGTAAAAAATGCAAGAGAAAGACTAGTAAATGACTAGCTAAACTCAAGATGAAAAACCAATATTCTAGCAATAAAAGATAAGGCTGTTGTAAACCCTTGTCCACAGAAAATTATATCAGAATTATGGCTGTAACAGTTAATGTATTAAATCAATAAAATAAGCCATTGAAATCCCCTAAATTTTTTCCAAAAAGTGCACTGGACCAAGGAGAATAAGTGTGCAAACTTTGAGCAAAATCCAATGGTTGATAAGAGAGTTATTCAAGCAAATGAGTTAGGGTTTCTGCATCACTAATGGATGAAGATGTAATTTTGAAATAGAATCAATAAGTAGCTCCTTGACAGGGACAACCTAGTGGCTGTGAGGTTCCCAAGGCACAATGAGTACAATCCACTTTGCAAGAAGAAAAATGACCGAAAATCACGTTTCCCAATGTAATATTTTATTTCTCCAATGCAATAATAAATGACTAGTGCTCTTAATTATTGGGTTAATGGGGTCATGAAAATAAAGAGCTAGAGAAGGTACCTCCTTGGGGGTGTAATCCCTTTTACTTCCCAAAGCAAGTTTCTCTAGCTAGGGTTTAAGCTAAGAGGGTGTATGCCCTTATACTTCTCTTAGCAAACCCTTGTATAACCAATGAGATGAAGCATAAAATGATGAATACTATGGTGGGGGTGTATGCCCTTATACTTCCCACCTATCTCCTAGCACAATAACCTTGAATTGAAGCAAATGGTAGCATGAGAGTAAAAACCATACCAATTCAAGGGAAAATGCCAAGATAATGCATCACAATAGCAAGAGAAAAGCCTTCCAAGGCTAGCACATCACTCCCATCAACCATAACATTAAGATATAACCACAAACAAGAGATAAAAGAGACAATATCGCCAAAGATAGTGAAAATTTCAGACCAATACTTCTCACAATGAGGGAGAGTTATGTTTAAATGAGATCTTATGATCTCTTATTTATACAAATGTCACCAAGGTGACTTGTGCACAAATTAAGGGGTAAATCAAAATATTAGGGGTCAACAACCCTAATATTTCCCACTTAACAAAGTAATATTAAAAAATTCAATTAAAATTTCACTTTTTGCACAAATAAAACCCTAATTACATGGACATCACCCCTTTACAGGACGTTTTGGCACTAGGAGAAGATCGTTGGTGATGTAGGAGGGTGGTAAGGCTTCCCAAAGCCACATGTCAAGCATCCAAATGTCTTCCTTCATGGTCAAAGCCTCAAACCCCTCAAAACGTCCAAGTGCCAAAGCATATCGTCTCACCATCATGCCCTTGTCCCCCAAACATGACGTCAAGCTCAAAAAAAGGGATTTTTTCCCCTCTTGGGAAAATCGTTTAGCAAGTGAGGGTTGTTCTATGTCGTCCATGTCATCATCAATTCCTTCCAAGTTCAATTTTTCTCATCTGGCATGCGATCCCTTGGCATCCAACCTGTGGGATTGTAGCCCCATGGAAGCCCAAGCTAGGATTGTTCTCCCAAAACTGTTCACCAACTAGGTCCTGCAAAGACAAATGAGCACGCTATCCAAGGATCTCAAGTCATAACATCACGATACATGAATCCAGTCAATAAATAAGCCATCTAATCATGGGCTTCATATATCACTATATCAAATAATTAATTTCTCAAAGACACTATGCAACTTGTCAAGCTTGAATATGGGAGGGTTGACAAGGTGTCCTATTGGGTAGATCTTTCCCTAGGTTAAGGAGAGTTTCCAAGAGATCCCTCTCTAAGTCATGTAAAGTGGATGGAGTGGTTGGGGTCAACACTCAATGGGCATATGGATCATGACATATAGGGGGTCATAGTGTCTCATTCATGGGTGCCTTTGTAGAGGGTGTGTGGTACCTTCATCTGCAATGCACTTTTTCCAAGTCCATAAATTGCCTTTTATCTTTCTTTCTTTTTATTTTTCTTTCAATATAGCATAAGGAGAGGTTGAAGGTCACTTCCCTGACGTGGTGCCCAAATGATGGCAATGTCACCCACAAACACCTAGTGGAAATGAGAAGGCTGGCTCGTGATGAAACACCCTTTCTCCCAACCATGAAACTAAGAGCCATTGCCCTGGTTTGGTGGCCAGATGATGATAATGTCATACCATTAGAAATTCTTGGATGTGATAGGTCAACTCGTGATGAGACCTATCCTTGAACTAACCTTTTAAGAATTCTTTATTATGTTGTGGGTCCCATTTACTCAAAGATAAGCGTTTCATTTCTTTCTTGGGTGATCCCTGGGTGAAGCATCTGGAAGGTTTATACAAGGATTTTATCTTTTACCCAACATCAACCCCTCTGGGCCTTCAACCCATTCTTCCCATAGAATGAGGGACAACCCCTTCTTGGGTCAATACACCCTAAAATACCAAGAGATAAGGAAATGGAGGGGAATAATGATGGAAAGTGGTAAGTATGGTCGATAACAGTACGATGGCTCATTAAGGGAGCTCCTAGTAGCAAACCCATCCCCAAGGAAGACCAATTACTAGGTCACAACATCAACCACCAAGGTGAAGCAAGGAAAAAGGCATAATGTCCAAGCATATAACATGAAATCTAGATCAATCTAAGACACAACATAATCAAATGACTTAAATATTTAAATGATGCTCACCATAATACTGATTTGTACCTCATGGAACAAGGCTCACTGCCTTCCGGAAGCCAGCTGGTGTGGTGGATGCCACCTGCAAAACTGTGACCATCTGTGGTGGTAAGTGGGCTTTCCATCTATGAAAAAGTGTACTGCTAGTCATGTAGTCTCTCGACACTCCATATCTGCAACCTGAGGGCCTCGAGACATATTCTCCTTAGTTATTCACAAAATTGGGATAACATCTAGCTCCTACTTGGGGATATGTGCTCGTCGTAGAGTGCATGAGAACTGCAACATCTCCTGGTAGACCTATGCCTGCAAGGAAACATCAAATTGTCAAGTGCAGGATGGCCTACTCATCCTTGTTCTTATATGATGATAATTAAAACCAACTAAACTAGAAAAATAAAATTTTGACATTTTTTGAATAAATTCTAAGCTAAGCATGAAATCAATATGAAAGTAGAGAAAATAGAAAATGAAATGCATCTACAATAATATGAGCAATCAAAATGCAAATGCAGGGAATCAAAATGACTTACCTACTTACATGGGGCCTTGAGGCCCTGAAGATCAAGTCCCGAAGTTGTCAAGTGAAATCGTACAACCAGTGCAACCACCTGATCATCTGATGAAGACATGCCCCCTATGCTTAATCATGTGAAACAACAATGATAAGTCCAACACATAGTAATCATGAGTATAAATAGAAATATAATCAATCATTCAATAAAACTCATGGAGATGGGTGGGAGGGTAGAAATTCTGCTGGAAAGAGAAACCACAATCTCGATTGTCCTGGAACTCTCACCTGCAAGTATAGCCACAAGCCCGATCTATCCATCTCTGGAGTGGACTAGAAAATGTAGATGATGGATCATCTTCATCCTCATTGACACCATCACTGCTCCCTGGAGACTAAGAAGACGTGAGATGACTCAAGAAGACCCCATGCTTCAATCGGGGAGAAGAAATGAGATATGGGATGGGCTTAAGTCTAGAAGAAGAAAAATATTTTCTCTTTGTCTGCAAATCCTTGTGAGAATCCCCAAGATGAAAAAACTTCTACTTCGTAGAGTGAAACACTGATTGCCTTGGGCTGGCCACGACCTCATACCTATCAAAATTATAGCACAAAGGCTGAAAGTCCTCGTAGAACAAATCTACATCCTCAAAAGGGTGTGCATCAAGGGATGAATGAAAACCACTATGAGTATGATGTGATAAGTTATCCTCAAAGGGGATGAACAAATTTGTAACCATATCATCACCATGATGCCAAACATATGAATCATGTATGTATGATGACACCCCTCTTCCTGAGAACTACCCTCAATGTCATAAATCGGGTCTCTATCCAAATTTAGACAACTAAGATGCCATATGCCTCTCCCATTCTGTATGAAGTCATTAATGTGTTCATCAACTATATCTGAGGGTTGTTCCACAAATTCATCTGCACCATAGGAGTTGATCACTTCCTCACAAGACTGGGTAACTTCATTTTCTTCAAAAGGGAAAGCAGATAAAAAAATCTCGTTTAGACCTTCTGCAAGAGAGACTTCATCGAGATCCCTTTGGCAATTTTCTTCATTTCCACAGTGATGGAACAAAGCATCATCAAAGTTTTCAAAAGGATTATAACTCATCATGTTCTCTTCTTGATGAGAAAAAGGAGCAGAGGTTTGGATGTCCTCATTAAGTGGAGGAGCAAATACTTCATCTTCATTATATGTCTCATCCAAATATTCTTCATCAAGATCTTCTTCAAGATTTTCTTCATCTATTGTCTCGTCATCGATCGTAAAACCTTCTCGGAAAAGATTGTTTTTGAGCTCTTGCAAAGAATCTTGCAAACTTTAAGTAGCTGGTCGATATTTCTTGAGAATTTTTTCAATTATCTTTGCAGAATGTAACACACCCACGACAGGGAAAAAATAAAAAAATTCTTTTTCCTCAATTAGTCGATTCATCCATCCATGGTCTCTAATCCTGGTTAATGGAGGTCATGGAAGAACCTCAAATATACTTAACATACCCACTTTCCCTTAAAGCACAGGTTATATGGAACCCACAGATTTCCCCTTAACGCCTTTAAGCTTAAGCGTATTTAGGTGCTAGCTCTCCTAGTTAAGCCCCTCCCTTTATGTGACCAAGGCTGTGACCAGTCACCAAATCGAAAGGCGCGTGACGATTTCACATTTCACGACTTCACGTCTCATGAAGTTCACCTACTCATCCTTCCCTTGAAATGAGTCGATGACCTAGATCTCTCCTCGATCCAATGACAGATCAAATCGTGATTTTGCGTTTCGTGAGTTCCCATAATTCTTACTTCTGGCTTCGTGAGTTGCGAACTCCTGATAAGACTATATCTACAGTCCACGATCTTCCTTTGATTGACGACTGCGATCAAGTTGCAATTTTGTGTTTCGTGACTTTGGAGGTTGGTTCACCTCTGTTTTCTCGATTCCTGATTTCCCGATATTTGTGAGCGTCATATCGACGACTCACAACTCCCCATGATCTAACAACTCAGATCAAATTGTGATTTCACGTTTTGCAAGCTCTCACAACTCCACCCTTTGACTTCCCTGAGTCACGAGTCAACAAAATGATGATCTCTCGCCATGTGTCCTCCTGGATGGATGGTTTTAATGATTATAGGACTTTGGAACCCTGTTCCTCTCGTGTACCCTCAAGGCTTATCGTTAGTGCACTTTACCTTGATTGGGCGGCCATGATTCTTTTATGCTCAGAATGAACGACTGAGATATGTTCTCCTCTGTGCTTACTCCTTATTGTTTGGACTATGATCTGATGGTCCAGATATTTCACGATGATCGATCCAATGATCACTGTAGCTCCTCCTCCTGAGCTTTCACTTTCTTCCCAGACTGGGAAGATTTTAGATGTTTCAAAGGTCTCAAACTTCGATTTACTTCTTGTGAGCCTTGATGTATGGGTCTCAACTCCCACTTTCCCTTCTGAGCTTACGTACTTGAGACAAGTTCGCCTCTCAGACCTCATCTGCGCTTCGAAAATATGCTTGTCTCTTATGATCTTGGTCCTTAGGGAATTTTGAATTCCCATGTACTCCTTGCATTAATCTACTCGCGTTAGATCGACAATCCACGACCTTCCTCGACCAAATGGTCCAGATCACATCGTAACTTTGGGTTTCAGGAGTTTAGTCACGCCAACGTGTGAATATCCTGATGCGCGAATCCCCGATTTATACAATCCGACGGTCAAGGAGGGTCCCAATAGATCCTTAGATATACGGTCCAGATCATATCGCGAATTCGGGTTTCAGATTTCAGATAATTCATCCCCTTCAAGAAGACGGAAACACCTCCCAATTGGTTGAACAGGTCATCGATTCTTGGTAAGGGGTACTTGTTCTTTATGGTCATCTTATTGAGTTGTCTGTAATCTATGCATAGTCAGAGTGTGCCATATTTCTTTTAAAAAAACAAGACAGGTGCTCCCCATGGAGATACATTGGGTTGGATGTAGCCTTTTTCCATCATATCCTTTAGCTTTAGCTTGAGCTCAACCAGCTCTGGCATGCTCATCCTATATGGCATTCTAGATGCTGGTACCGCTCTCAGTGTAAGTTCTATAGAGAAGTCGATATCCCTTCTCAGAGGTAGACCTGGTACTTCTTCTGGGAACACGTCCTTGTATTCTCTTAATATGGGGTGGTCCTCTAGGTTTGGTTTGTCATCCTCAACGGATTCCAACACCTATATCCTTGTATTCTCTTAATATGGGGTGGTCCTCTAGGTTTGGTTTGTCATCCTCAACGGATTCCAACACCTATATTGCATATAAGGAACACCCTTTTCTGCAATACTTCTTCATTTGAAGGGCCGATATTTGTCTCACGGAGACATGCTTTTGAATCCCTTGGAGGGTCATCTTTCTCCCTTCTTCGTTTACACATTCTAAAGTTTTATGATAACAGTCCACTTTAGTTTTATAAGAAGCCAACCAATCCATACCAATCAACAAGTCATAAGATCCTAGAGGAAGTATGTTAAGGGTCGCTCGGGTGGGAAATCCACCCATGATGAATTGGCAGGCTTGTATGGCCTCTGCCACCTTTCTTTTGGTCCCAGTGGCTAGTTGTACCAACCATGGTTTAACATGTCTAATTGGTTGCAATTTACACTTATTGACAATCTAAGGGGGTACATAAATCAAATTAGAACCTGGGTCAATTAAAATAGAGATTGGATGGTTGGCAATCATACCTTCCAGCTCTATTACTGAAGCTTGGCTTGATTATTGTCCAGGGAGACATAGATTCGTGGCATGCTCCTAGCCACATCATTGAGGATGGTAGATTCTTGGATATGGTAGACCCCCTTACCATTGTGTTGTCTGTATGGGCAGTCCCTCAATCTATGATTTTCTCCACAACCCCAACATTTTAAGGTTTCCTTCTTTAGGTTATTGGTCTTTGTTGGGACCGTCTGAAAGGGTTTATTTACACTTTGAGAGGGGAAATTTTTTTGATATACACTTCTAGCAGGAAGGCTCCTTCTAGAATATTTTTCATAGTTCTTAAATCTTGATGATTTAAACCCCTTCTTATGGAATCTTGAACTGCTCCTCTTCTTCTAGTCCTCGTAAGGTATTGTCTTACTCCCAAACTGTTCATAATAGTACCTCACCTTCCAGATAGCCTCTTCTAAGGTCTTTGGCTAGTCGAACTCAATCCTATCCTGGTAGGTCTGCAGTAACCCACTAATGAACATCTACATTTTTTATTTTTCATCTTTTATGTAGGGTACATACCTCAATAGTTCAAGGAATTTATTGACAAATTCCTCTATGGTGAGCTTCCCTAGTCGGAGTTCATATAATTCCTTAGTTTTCCCATCCATGTATTTTTTTGACAGATACTACTTCCTGAAGTGCTTCTGAAACTGTTTCCATGACAAGTCCTTCTCATGGACTCCTTTCACATTCCTAAGGTCTTCCCACCATATGGAAGCCTTTCCATTCAAGTTGAAGATGGCTATTTGAGCCTTCAAGTTTTCAGAGTAGTCATGGACTCTGAAATACTTCTTTAAACCAAGAAACCAAGCTTTTGCCTCTTATCCCTTCTTAATATCTCTGTCGAAAGAAGGTGGTTTGGATTTCTTGAACTCTTAAGGACCACAGGTTTTGGAATTCTTCCATTTCTTTCCTTTCCTTTGAGAGTGTGAGCTGGCCCTGCTATTAGAAGATCCTTCGAAGTTGTCAGATTCCTTTCCAGAGGACTCTCCGGATGAGTGTCCCCTACCTCCAGGTTGGAACTTCTTCATGGTACTTCTCCCAGTGGGGTCACTTATGGAGTCATGTTTTCGAGTTTCAAGTAGACTCTGACTTCTCTTCTTGTGTCGTCGGTCCACATGACTAGTTGCGGGTTCGTGCTGCAGTTGCCTCTGTATGTCGGATACGCTCTGTAGCAATACTATGTTAATTTATGTTTATTTCTCTTACTCCTTTATCAATCTCTCGTTGTTAGCCTTGAAACTCTGTAACTCGGCCCTGAGGCTCCTTACAATTTTAGCCAAATCTAGAGGGGTTTCCACCGCCCTCCTTTTGTCAGATTCTTCGTCTCTATTGTGGGGGATATCCTCCACTTCATGACACATAACCATCCTTTAGTATTGGAGTTTTCCCATGATTCACTGACTGCTCGAGTGTTTCCAAAAACACTTATTTTTAGCTAACAATATATCAATTTATGAACAATACATGGTTTAATTTATTAAATGCATACACACAGTAGAAAGTTTCACTCTTTTCTTTAATAACATTTTTAACCAGAATTTTAAGAAAGAGGTAAGGTAGGGTGTCACTCCTTTAAAGTATTCCAAATAGTGTTTTTAAGTGAATCGTCCATAAGCCTAAGCAAGCCAAGTGTTGTAACCATTCTCTGATACCAATTTGTAACACACCCATGACGGGGAAAAAATAAAAAATTTATTTTTCCTCAATTAGTCGATTCCTCCATTCATGGTCTATAATCCTGGTCAATGGAGGTCAAGGAAGAACCTCAAATCTACTTAACAAACCCTCTTTCCCTTAAAGTGCAGGTTATATGGAACCTGCGACTTTCTCCTTAACGCCTTTAAGCTTCAACGTATTTAGGTGCTAGCTCTCCTGGTTAAGCCCCTCCCTTTATGTGACCAAGGTCGTGACCAGTCACCAAATGGAAAGGCATGTCACAATTTCACGTTTCGAGACTTCACGTATCACGAAGTTCACCTACTCTTCCTTCCCTCGAAATGAGTCGATGGCCGAGATCTCTCCTCGATCCAATGACTCAGATCAAATCGTGATTTCGCGTTTTGCGAGTTCCTAGAACTCTTACTTTCATCTTCCTGAGTTGCGAACTCTTGATAAGACTAGATCTATGATCCACGATCTTCCTTCGATCGATGACTGTGATCAAGTCACAATTTTTTGTTTCATGAATTTGGAGGTTGGTTCACCTCTATTCTCCCAATTCCTGATATTTGCGAGTGTCATATCGATGAATCACAACTCCCCATTATCTAACGGCTCAGATCAAATCCCGTTTTTTGTATTTCGCGAACTCTCACAACTCCACCCTTTGACTTCACCGAGTCCCGAGTCAACGAAATGCTGACCTCTCGCCACGTGTCCTTCTGTATGGACAATTCTGATGATTTCGAGACTTTGGAACCCTGTTCCTCTCATGTACCCTCAAGGATTATCATTATTTCACTTTACCTTGATTTGCAACCATGATTCTTTTACGCTCAGACCGAACATCTCAGATCTATTCTCCTCTGCGCTTACTCCTCGTTGTCTAGGCTATGATCTGATGGTCTAGATATTTCACGATGATCAATCCAACAATCACTGTAGCTCCTCCTCCCGAGCTTTTACTTTCTTCCCTGACTGGGAAGATTTCAGATGTTTCAAAGGTCTCGACTTTCGATTTACTTTCTGCGAGCCCTGATGTATGGGTCTTGACTCCCACTTTCCCTCCTGAGATTATGAACTTGAGACAAGTTTGCCTCTTATACCTCATATGTGCTTCAAAAAGACGCTTGTCTCTTTCGAGCTTGGTCCTTAGGGAATTTTGAATTCCCATGTACTCCTTGCATTAATCTACTCGCGTCATATCGACGGTCCACAAACTTCCTCGACCCAACAGTCCAGATCACATCGCAACTTCGGGTTTTGAGAGTTTAGTCGCGCCAATGTTTGAATCTCCCGATGCGCGAATCCTCAATTTTGCCAATTTGACGGTCAAGGAGGGTCCCAATAGATCCTTAGATCTATGGTCCAGATCATATCGTGACTTCGGGTTTTAGATTTAAGAGAATCTGTCCCCTTCACGATGACTACCAACATTCATCGAACTTGCGAGGATTGAAGGAATCGAGGCATTAATGCCTATGCTCCTTCTTCAAATCTAATGGTCGTGACATACCTTAGATCCTCCCTAACGGATTCTCGTTCGTTCATATTCCAATCGAAAGGATATTCCCTTCCAGTATTTAAATCTTCGTTATTCTTCTTGAGCTTTATTGGCTTTGAAAGGCTTAAGAGTTTTGCGTCCTTTCTCTTGAATGTAATGCTTGGAAGGATTCTTTCGTGCACCCCTTACATTCATTCCTCAACTCTAGAAATTAAGACGGTCTCAGTCTCTGCCCACCTTGCAGAGACTTGGTACATACATGCACTACCTCTCCTGAGCTTAATAGACTCTGTCCTCGCAGTGTTTGCAGGGTTCAACCTCCGAAATCACGGAAGTACTCACTTGAATCTAATACGATGATGAAATTCTCTGGGGAGAGTATTCTCGAGGAATTAAACTAGAGCATAAGGAAAATCAAGTAGATATAAAAGTTCTCAAGGGACAAATGCATACTCTTAATTAAATCATTCAATACAGAAACCATTTATAGGCGTATAAATATAAGGATGCACTGATTATTTCCAGTTGAAGCACAAAGCATGAAGAAACACTTATCATAACCATAAGGCGTGATGCGAATGCTGAGAGGGGTGCTCGTTTCCACCCAACCATAGGCTCAGTCACTCCCAATGGAGTTATCACTGGCCTCCCCCGAGCTTAGGCCATGATGCTTGAGATTCAATCTCTTACTTCCAGCTCAATGGAAGTTAGGGACGAAGGTTACTCTCCTTCTCCCTATACAGGAATAGACGAGGAAAAAGGTTACTCTCCTTCTCCTGACTCAGTCTCTATTCTTTGTGATTAGAATTCACTTTTTTCTTTCAATCCTTCCTCGGACTCGATATTTTCCACTCTCGTCTTTGCATTCTTCGTAGGTCCTCTCTACCCACACCACACTTCCTTTCTTGCCTTCCTCAACAAGATTGCATGTGGCTTGAATTCCCAGTCCATGGTCAGGTACAAAATCCTTACAGATGGGTGGTCTGCCCCATCCCCTCATTAACTCTTGAGGAGGTCTTCCCACCTACTAGCCTGACTATAATTCATTTCGAGTCATAGGATTGTTCTGATCTTAAGCAATTAAATCTAGCATAGTACTAGTTCGGTGGAGGTTAACACAACCATTTCGGGTCCCCTCCACCAAATTTTGATTAACAATCGTGGTCTTTATTAGCACATCCCCTTCTCAACAGTTATGTAACATGTTTCCATTATCCATTAAAATAACAGGATTTACATTCATCGACCTTCTACACAAGTTCCATCAAATCAAACATTCACATTTTTAAGTTTTCCATAGTTCCTCGGCCCATATAGTTATATTTACAAACTGGGGGAAACATGGTGGTACATAGAATAAGGGATACTCTTTGGATCACATGAGCATGCAAGCCAATCTTTTTGACTTGATTCAAGTGAAGATACAAAAAATTTCATTACCACATCCTCATGTAGCACATCTAGGCTTGAAACATACTTCATATAATTGGCAACATGGCTAACTGCTAGAGTTGGATCACCATCAAATTTGGGGCAATTTTCTCTCCATTCTGTTGGACAATGATTTTGATAGCTAGGGACATTTTGAACATCAAGAGAAGGACAAAATTTATATAATTCCCATGGTAAGTTCCATGAGGCCATGGTTCAATTACTTAGGGTAATACCTCAATGGAGTCGCCAGCTGATCTCAAGGATCACCAAAGGATGGAAAAGGATAAGGGAAAAGTGGTTTCTGGGAAGGTGGAGTCGCCAGATGAGATTCAAGATGAGATCATCAAGAAAAGGGGAAACAAAATGTCCCGTGGGTGGAGTCACCAGGTAAGATAAGGGAAAGGGTTTGGGATAGCTTACCAAAGTGTCATTAGGGTACGAAGAAGATTCAAAATCTTCCCCGACAATGCAAAAATGTTATAGTTCAAGTTTGAGGTTGGAAAAATACCGACCCAACCACAAAGAAAGTGCTACAACTTGGGAATCCTACACCCAATTTCACCTCGATGTAGGTCCCGCACTTCAAGGGTGACTAGGTCACTCTGGGGAGGTGATCCCAGTAACCCTAGGGTGATTGAGATGGAGATGGAGATGAATGGAAGTGAATCCCCTTGAGGTCAAGTCTAAGTGGAGTGAAATATGTGGAATGAAGTCTTGGGAAGGTCGAAGGGTTTCCAAGTATGTTGAGTAACTTGCAAATGATGAAATACGTGCTCGAGACACAAGAAAATACACTTTGCAATGATGTATGTTATTTGGATCAACAAGTTAATCTTGTTGTCCCTAATTTTCAGCAATATATAACATTATATATCAGCAATAATATGGTACTATACAATGCTCAATAAATGCTAGATATCAAGTAAAAAATGCATGAGAAAGACTAGTAAATGACTAGCTAAACTCAATATGAAAGACCAATATTCTAGCAATAAAAGATAAGGTTGTTGTAAACACTTGTCTGCAGAAAACTATATCAGCCTTATGTCTGTAACATTAAATTTATTACATCAAGAAAATAAGCCACTGAAATCCCCTCAAAATTTTCCAAAAAGTGCGCTGGACCAAGGATAATAAGTGTGCAAAGTTTGAGCAAAATCCAATGGTTGATAAGAGAGTTATTCAAGCAAATGAGTTAGGGTTTCTGCAGCCCTAATGGCTGAAGATGTAATTTTGTATCAACATCAATAATTATCCCTTTGATGGGAACTCCCTAGTGGATGTGAGGTGCCCAAGGCACAAGGAATACAATCCACTTTGCAAGAAGTAAAAATGACCGAAAATCATGTTTCCCAATGCAATATTTTATTTCCCCAATGCAATAATAAATGACTAGTGCTCTTAATTATTCAGTTAATGGGGTCATTAAAATAAAGATCTAGAGAAGCTACCTCCTTGGGGGCGTAATCCCTTTTACTTCCCAAGGCAAGTTTCTCTAGATAGGGTTTAAGCTAAGAGGGCGTATGCCCTTATACTTCTCTTAGCAAACCCTTGTATAAACAATGAGATGAAGCATAAAATGATGAAGACTATGGTGGGGGTGTATGCCCTTATACTTCCCACCTATCTCCTAGCACAATAAACTTGACTTGAAGAAAATGATAGCATGAGAGTAAAAACCATACCAATTCAAGGGAAAATGATAGCATGAGAGTAAAAACCATACCAATTCAAGGGAAAATGACAAGATAATCCATCACAATAGCAAGAGAAAAGCCTTCCAAGGCTAGCACATCACTCCCATCAACCATAACATCAAGAGATAACCATAGACAAGAGCTAAAAGAGACAATCTTTCCAAAGATGGCGAAAATTTCAGATCAATACTTCTCACAATGAGGGAGAGTTATGTTTAAATGGTATCTTATGATCTCTTATTTATACAAATGTGACCAAGGTGATTTGTCCAAAAAGTAAGGGGTAAATCAAACGATTAGGTGTCAACAGCCTTAATCTTCCCCCCTTAACAAAGTAATATTAAACAACTCATTTAAAATTTCACTTTTTGCACAAATAAAACCCTAATTACATGGATGTCACCCCTTTAGGGGATGTTTTGGCACTAGGAGAAGATCGTTGGTGATGTAGGAGGGTAGTAAGGCTTCCCAAAACCACGTGTAAAGCATCCAAATGTCTTTATTCATGGTCAAAACTTCAAACCCCTCAAAACATCCAAGTGCCAAAGCATATTGTCTCACCACCTTGCCCTAGCCCCTCAAACATGACATCAAGCTCAAAAAAGGTGACATTTTTCCCCTCCTGGGAAAATCATTTGGCAAGTGAGGGTTAGGCTATGTCGTCCATGTCATCATCAAGGCCTTCCAAGTTTGATCTTTCTCATTCGTCGTTCAGGCCCTTAGCATCCAACACGTGGGCTTGTAGCCCCATGGAAGCCCAAGATAGCCTTGTTCTCCCAAAACAATCCACCAACTAGTTCCTGCAAAGACAAATGATCACACCCTCCAAGGATCTTAAGTCATAACATCATGATAAGTGGATCCAATCAACAAATAGGCCATCTAATCATTTGCATCATAGATCACTATATCAAACAATTAATTGATGAAAGACACTATGCGACTTGTCAAGATTGAATATGGGAGGGTTGACGAGGTGTCCTATTGGGTAGATCTTGCCCTATGTCAAGGAGAGTTTCCAAGAGATCCCTCTCTAAGACATGTAATGTGGATGAAGTGGTTGGGGTCAAGAATCAATGGGATTAGGGCTCATGACATACAAGGGGTCGTAGTGTCTCATTCATGGGTGCCTTTGTAGAGGGTGTGTGCTACCTTCGTCCTCAATGCACTTTTTCCAAGCCCATTAATGACCTTTTATCTTTCTTTCTTTTTATTTTTGTTTCAACGTAGCATAAGGAGAGGTTAAAGGTCATTGCCTTGGCATGGTGACCAGATAATTACAATGTCACCCACAAACACCTAGTGAAAATGAGAAGGTTGGCTCATGATGAGACCCCCTTTCTCATAGCCATGCAACTAAGACCCATTTCCCTAGTTTGGTGACTAGAGGATGACAATGTCATACCACTAGATATTCATAGATGTGATAGGTCGGCTTGTGATGAGATCTCCTATCCTTCAACTAAACTTTCAAGCATTCTTTATTATATTGTGGGTCCCCTTTACTCAAAGCTAAGCGTTTTGTTGATTTCTTGGGTGATCATTGGGAAAAGCATCTGCAAGATTTATACGAGGCTTTTATCTTTACCCAACATCAACCCCTCTGGGCCTTCAATCCATTCTTCCCATATAATGAGGGACAACTCCTTCTTGGTTCAATACACCCTAAAATACCAAGAGAGAAGGAAATGGAGGGGAACAATGATGGAAAGTGGTAAGTATGGTTGGGACTGGTATGATGACTCATTAAGGGATTTCCCAGTAGAAAACCCATCCCCAAGGAAGACCATTTACTAGGGAACAATGTCAACCATTGAGGTGAAGCAAGGAAAAAGGAATAATGTCCAAGCATATATCATGAAATATAGAGAAATATAAGATACAACCTAATCAAATGGATTAAATATTGAAATGATTCTCACCATAATACTGACTTGTACCTAATGAAGCAAGTCCCTCTGCCTTCCAGAAGCTAGCTGGTGTAGTGGATGCCATCTGCAAAACTGTGACCATCTATGGTGGTGAGTGGGATTTCCAACTGTTCAAAAGGGTACTACTAGTCATGTAGTATCTTGACACTCAATATCTGCAACCTGAGGGCCTCGAGACATAATCTCCTTAGTTATCCACAAAATGGGGATAACATCTGGCTCCTACTTGGGGACATGTGCTCGTCGTCGAGTGCATGAGAACCACAACATCTCCTGGTAGATATGTGCCTGGAAGGAAACATCAAATTGTCAATTGCAGGATGGCCTATTGATCCTTGTTCTTATATGATGATAATCAAAACCAACTAAACTAGAAAACTAAAATTTTGACATTTTTTCAATAAATTCTAAGTTAAGCATGAAATCAATATGCAAGTAGAGAAAAATTAAAATGAAATGAATCTAAACTAATATGAGCAATCGAAAGCCAAATGTAGGTAATCAAAATGACTTACCTACTTACCTGGGGCCTTGAGGCCCTGAAGATCAAGTCTCGAAGGTGTTAGGTGAAATCGTACAACCATCACAACCACCTGATCATCTGATGAAAACATCCCCCCTGTGCTTAATCATGTGAAACAACGAATATAGGTCCAAAACATAGTAATCATGAGCATAAATTGAAATATAATCAATCATGAAATAAAACTCATGGAGATGGGTGGGAGGGAGGAAATCCTGCTGGAAAGAGAAACCACAATCTTGATCATCCTGGAACTCCCTCCTACAAGTATAGCCACAAGCCCGATCTATCCATCTCTAGAGTGGACTAGCAAAAGTAGATGATGGCCCATCTTCATCCTCATCGATGCCATCACTGCTCCTTAAAGACTAAGAATATATGAGATGACTCAAGAAGACCCCATGCTCCACATGAGGGGAAGAAATTAGATATGGGATGGGCTCAAGTCTAGAAGAAGAAAAACACTACCTCTTCGTCTATGAATCCTTGTGAGAATCCCCAAGATGAAAAATTTTTCGTTTCATAGAGTGAAATGCTAACTACCTTGGGATGGCCACAACCTCATATCTATCAAAATCTGAGCACAAAGGCTGAAAGTCCTTGTAGAACAAATCTACATCCTCAAAAGGGTGTGCATCAAGGGATGAATGAAAACCACTATGAGTATGATGCGATAAGTTATCCTCGAAGGGGATAAACAAATTTGTAACCATATCATCACCAGGCTGCCAAACATCTGAATCATATACGTATGATGACACCCCCTCTTCTTGAGAGCTACCCTCAATGTCATAAATGTGGTCTCCATCAGATTTTAGACAACTAAGATCCCATCTACGTCTGCCAGTCTGTATGAAATCATCAATGTGTTCGTCAACTATATCTAAGGGATGTTCCACGAATTCATCTTCACCATAGGAGCTGATCACTTCCTCACAAGACTGGGTAAGTTCATTTTCCTCAAAAGGGAAGGCAGATATAAAAATATCATTCAGGCCTTCTGCAAGAGAGACTTCATCGAGATCCCTTTGGCATTTTTCTTCATTTCCACAGTCATGGAACAAAGCATCATAAAAGTTTTCAAAAGGATTATAACTCATCATGTTCTCTTCTTGATGTGCAGGATGAGCAAAGGTCTCGATGTCCTCATGAGGTGGAGGAGAAGATAATTCATCTTCATTATATGTCTCATCAAGATATTCTTCATCAGGATGTTCTTCAAGCTTTTCTTCATCTATTGTTTCGTCATCGATCAGAAAACCTACTTGAAAAAGTGTTTTTGAGCTCTTGGAAAGAATCTTGCAAACTTTGAGTAGTTGGTTGATATTGCCTGAGAAATTCTTCAATGAGATTTGTAGAAGAAGGGATACTCTGTATCACATGAGTGTGCAACCCAATCTTTTTGACTTGATTCAAGTGAAGCTACAAAAATTTTCATCAGCACAACCTCATGTAGCACATCTAGGATTGAAACATACTTCATATAATTGGCAACATGGGTGACTGCTAGAGCTGGATCGCCATCAAATTTGGGGAAATTTGCTATCCATTATGTTGGATAATGATTTGGATATCCAGGGACATTATGAACATCATGAGAAGGATAAACCTTATGGAATACCCATGGTAAGTCCCGTGAGTCCATGGTTCCATTAATTAGGGTAATACCTCAATGGAGTTGCTAGATGAGCTCAAGGATCACCAAAGGATGTAAAAGGATAGGGGAAAAGTGGGTTCTGGGAAGGTGGAGTTGCCAGATGAGCTTCAATATGAGATCATCAAGAAAAATGGAAATGGAATGTCCCTTGGGTGGAGTTTCCAGGTAAGCTAAGGGAAAGGGTTTGGGATAGCTTACCAAAGTGTCGTTAGGGTACGAATAAGATTAAAAATCTTCCCCAAAAATGACGCAAAAATGTTATATCGCAATTTGTATGTTGGGAAAATCCCGAATCAACCACAAAGCAAGTGCTACGACTTGGGAATCCTACACCCAATGTCACCTCGATGTAGGTCTCTCACTTCAAGGGTGACTAGGTCACTCTAGGGAGGCGATTCCAATGACCCTAGGGGTATTGAGATAGAGATGGAGATGAATGGAAGTGAAGTCCCTAGAGGTGAATTATGAGTGGAGTGAAATATGTGGAATTAAGTCTTGGGAAGCTCCAAGGGTTTCCAAGTATGTTGAGTAACCTGCAAATGATGAAATACCTGCCCAAGACACAATAAAAAACACATTGCAATGATGTATGTTAGTTGGATCAACAAGTTAATATTTCTTTCCGTAATTTGTAGCAATAGATAACAATATATATCACCAATAATATGGTACTATTTGCTCAATAAATTCTAGAGATCAAGTAAAAAATGCAAGAGAAAGACTAGTAAATGACTAGCTAAACTCAAAATGAAAAACCAATATTCTAGCGATAAAAGATAAGGCTGTTGTAAACACTTTTCTACAGAAAATTATATCATCCTTATGGCTGTAACATTCAATGTATTATAGCAAGAAAATCAGCCACTGAAATCCCCTCAAACTTTGACAAAAAGTGCACTGGGCCAAGGAGAATAAGTGTGCAAACTTTGAGCAAAATCCAATGGTTATAAGAGAGTTATTCAAGCAAATGAGTTAGGGTTTCTGCAACCCGAATTGCTGAAGGTGTAATTTTCTAAAAAAAGCAATAATTATCCCCTTGATGGGGACTCCCTAGTTGATGTGAGGTGCCCAAGGCACAAGAAATACAATCCACTTTGCAAGAAGTGAAAACGACCGAAAATCATGTTTCCCAATGCAATATTTTATTTCTCCAATGCAATAATAAATGATGAGTGATCTTAATTATTCGGTTAATGGGGTCATTAAAACAAAGATATAGAGAAGATACCTCCTTGGGTGTGTAAGCCCTTTTACTTCCCAAGGCAAGTTTCTCTATCTAGGGTTTAAGCTAAGAGGTTGTATGCCCTTATACTTCTCTTAGAAAACCCTTGTATAACCAATGAGATGAAGCATAAAATGATTAAGACTATGGTGGGGATGTATGCCCTTATACTTCCCACCTAGCTCCTAGCATAATAACCTTGACTTGAAGTGAATGATAGCATGAAGGTAAAAATCATACCAATTCAATGGAAAATGCCAAGATAATGCATCACAATAGCAAGATAAAATCCTTCCATGGCTAGCGCATCACTCCCATCAACCCTAACATCAAGAGATAACCATAAACAAGAGCTAAAAGAGACAATATTTCCAAACATAGTGAAAATTTCAGACCAATACTTCTCACAATGAGGGAGAGTTATGTTTAAATGAGATCTTATGATCTCTTATTTATACAAATGTCACCAAAGTGACTTGTCCACAAATTAAGGGGTAAATCAAAAGATTAGGGGTCAACAACCCTAATCTTTCCCCCTTAACAAAGTAATATTATTAGATATTATTTTTGGGATTAACTGGGTAGTGTAAGTCATTAATCTATGACCCATATCCATGAGTATTAGTCGCAACTGACCAATAATTCTCATGATTTAAATAGTCCACTTAGCACTCATTGCATTGGGTGATGCTCACAGGGGTGAAGAAATGGGATTGAAACCAACGAAATGAATCACATAGCATCAATCATCACTTCCAGGGCTTGCACTCGGTAACCAGGAATTCCCAGGTGGTCACCCATCCCAAGACGCCTTTCTCTCAAGCGCGCTCAACTGTGGAGTTTTTCCCACAATCAAGGCCACTTAGCTTGCTACCCCATTTGCAAAACCTTATCAAGTATTGCGTCTTATGAACTACCCAGTTAGAGATCCCTTCACTCTTATTATTTAAGCATATAGGGGCTTCCACAGTTCAAGATATTAGATATTATTTTTCAGGATTAACTGCGTAGTGTAAGTCATTAATCTATGACCCATATCCATGAGTATTAGTCACAACTGACCAATAATTCTCATGATTTGAATAGTCCACTTAACACTCATTGCATCGGGTGATGCTCATAGGGGTGAAGAAATGGGATT
>ML787796.1:159871-191789 GCA_009831015.1 Picea engelmannii
ATGAGTCATCTATACATTTTTCCAACAATGCATCATATACCAATGAAACCACATCGATCCATCTTCATCATGTATCAATGACAACTCATTGATCCATCTTCATCATATCAATGACAACTCATTGATCCATCTTCATCTATGCACTCTCATCAAGGAAAATACATATTATATTACATCAATCATCAATAAATCAATCATTTGACATTAATCAATTACTTAACATCAATCAATCAAACCATTGGTATCAATGACAACATGATCAGACACTAACTGGGTAGTTCATAAGGCACAATACTTGCTAAGGTTTTGCAAATGGTTTAGCAAGCTAATTGGGCTTGATTGTGGAAAAAAGTCCACAGTTAAGTGCACTTGAGATATAGGCGTCTTGGGATGGGTGACCACCTGGGAAGTCTTTGTTACCGGGTGCAAGCCCCAAAAGTGATGATTGATGCTATGCGATTCATTTCGTTGGTTTCAATCCCATTTCTTCACCCCTGTGAGCATCACCTGATGCAATGAGTGCTAAGTGGACTATTCAAATCATGAGAATTATTGGTCAATTGTGACTAATACTCATGGCTATGGGTCATAGAGTAATGACTTACACTACGCAGTTAATCTCGAAAACAATATCTAATATCTTGAACTGCGGAAGCCCCTATATGCTTAAATAATAAGAGTGAAGGGAGCTCTAACTGGGTAGTTCATAATGCACAATACTTGCTAAGGTTTTGCAAATGAGGTAGCAAGATAAGTAGGCTTGATTGTGGGAAACAATCCACAGTTAAGCGTGGTTGAGCCAGAGGCGTCTTGGGATGGGTGACCACCTGGGAAGTCCTGGTTACCGGGTGCAAGCCCCGGAAGTGATGTTTGATACTATTCGATTCATTTCGTTGGTTCCAATCCCATTTCTTCACCCCTATGAGCATCACCCGATTCAATGAGTTCTAAGTGGAATATTCAAATCATGAGAATTATTGGTCAGTTGCGACTAATACTCATGGATATGGGTCATAGATTAATGACTTACACTACACAGTTAATCTTGAAAATAATATCTAATATATCGAACTGCAGAAGCCCCTATATGATTAAATAATAAGAGTGAAGGGAGCTCTAACTAGGTAGTTCATAAGGCACAATACTTGCTAATGTTTTGCAAATGGGTAGCAAGATAAGTGGGCTTGATTGTGGGAAAAACTCCACAGTTAAGTGCCCTTGAGCCAAAGGCATCTTGGGATGGGTGACCACCTGGGAAGTCCTGGTTACCAGGTGCAAGCCCCAAAAGTGATGATTGATGATATGCGATTCATTTCGTTGGTTTCAATCCCATTTCTTCACCACTATGAGCATCACCCGATGCAATGAGTGCTAAGTGGACTATTCAAATCATGAGAATTATTGGTCAGTTGTGACTAATACTCATGGATATGGGTCATAGATTAATGACTTAATGACCCCCTTTCTCCCAACCATGCAACTGAGAGCCATTGCATTGGTTTGGTGACCAAATGATGACAATGTCATACCACTAGATATTCATGGATGTGATAGGTCGGCTCATGATGAGACCTCCTATCCTTCAACTAACCTTTTAAGAATTCTTTATTATATTGTGGGTCCCCTTTACTCAAAGATAAACGTTTCATTTCTTTCTAGGGTGATCCTTGGGTGAAGCATCCAAAAGGTTTATATAAGGATTTTATCTTTTACCCAACATCAACCCCTCTAGGCCTTCAACCCCTTCTTCCCATAGAATGAGGGACAACCCCTTGTTGGGTCAATACACCCTAAAATTCCAAGAGATAAGGAAATGGAGGGGAATAATGATGGAAAGTGGTAAGTATGATCGAGAATGATACGATGGCTCATTAAGGGAGTTCCCAGTAACAAACCCATCCCCAAGGAAGACCACTTACTAGGACACAATGTCAACCACCAAGGTGAAGCAAGGGAAAAGGAATAATGTCCAAGCATATATAATGAAATCTAGAGAAATCTAGGATACAACATAATCAAATGGCTTAAATATTGAAATGATGCTCACCATAATACTGACTTGTACCTCATGGAGCAAGGCCCACTACCTTCTGGAAGCCAGCTGGTGTGGTGGATGCCATCTGCAAAACTGTGACCATCTATGGTGGTGAGTGGGTTTTCCATCTATGCAAAAGGGTACTATTGGTCATGTAGTCTCTCAACACTCCATATCTGCAACCTAAGGGCCTCGAGACATAATCTCCTTAGTTATACAAAAAATGGGGATAAAAATGCCCATATACAAGACAAAAGGGGCAAGTAAAATAAGTTTGAAGCTGTTTTTTTTTTTCCCTTTCCTTCGATTGTTGTTGGGGTTAGGATTTTTATTTGAAACATTAGGGTTGCCCCCAACATTAGTAGTTGGATTAGGTGGATTGGCGTATGGTCCTTAAGGTTGGTTTTGTTTTTTCTTACCTTTTGTCTTCTTCCATTATTTTGTGGATTTGGGGGATCGAACATGTTTTTTTGTGCAAAATATTGAGTCTATTGGGAAGAAGGAGGTTAAACTAGATCAACATTAACTAGGGGTAATGGAATTTATGGGGGAAATGGCCCTAAAGGAGGTCCGGGGAATGGGTAGTATGGATTCTTAGGTGGAGGGCCAACATAATAAGTGTTGATATTGTATGATGTGGATGTTCCACTACTAGTGTATTGATCATTGCATGGGGGGTCATGCACATGCTATGAAGCACGAGTCCTTGGGTGGGACATATTGGTATTCAAATGAATAGGTTGTGATCCATAATAAGGAAAATTGGGATTGGGATAAGGCACATTGAAATTCCCATAGAATGGTTGGCTAGGTGATGTACTAGGTGGGCCATATGATGTACTAGTTTAACCATGTGATTTTGGGGGCTAGACATATGAAGTGCTAGCTCAACCATAGTGATTACCATACATACTAGTATTGGGGGCTAGGTTAATCTAACCAAATTGGTTTGTGACATTTTTAAGAGACTCAATAATACCATTGATAACATGAGATGTTCCCAACATATGTTTCTCAAAAGGACAATGTCTAAGGGCATCGGGATAATTGAATACAAATACCCTAACTACACATATATCCAGTCAAAGTGTCATGCTTTAATGATGGATTGTTTTTCAATTGTGGCATGGTCATGTATATGTCTTTGGAAATGATAGGGAAGATAGATTTTAAGAACCAATAAATTAGGAGGTTTTATTTAATCTCTATTTTATGCAAGCTACATATTCTATACCACTCATGGATGTGACTTGCAACATGTGTGGCATTAGTTTGACAAAAAATGGTAAGGATTTCTATGTGAATATGGTGATGAATTTTTAATTGGAAGAAAGTCAACAAATATTTTTCTATAGACTCAAAGGTGCAAGGGTCCCAATTGGTTCGTTAATATACCATTTAGTAGCCACCCCGTTGAGGGTATGTTGGTACATTATGTTGTGATTGAGCACCACAAGTGAAAGGTCATAACATAATTTGATGGATCTTCTCCAAGTCAACCCTCAAATTTTGGAATGTTAGAGGGTAGCTTGGTTGGCATGGGTGGTCAAGTTGAGTCTGGTGGAGTTACTTCACACACACCTATGATTTTTTTTTCCTAAGGTTTTTCCTATGTTTATTAGTCTTTATCCATTCTCCTAAAGTTTAGCGAGAATATTCCTCTAGGAGAATATTCTCTTCAGTTTTCACTTCAGTTTGACTAGTTGAGTGGAGTCTAGATGCTGCATTGGTTTTGTCACCATGCAACATTGGGATCATCACCAGATAATGCACATTGTCCTTGGGATCATCACTAGACCAGTGAATTACCCATGATTCCCTGATATCCTCCTCACTTCACTCTGTTTCAGTCAGTTAACTGAATACTGGTAGACTAGTTAACTCAGCTAGGTGGCAGTTCACTCTCGTAACTACCCGAGAGACTAGACTAGGTGGTAGTTCACTCCCGTAACTGCTGGTGTGTGTCCATATCACTCTATGCCACCACTATGGCACATTGGATTCACCTCCAATGCACATTGGT
The DNA here is from genome assembly GCA_009831015.1 of Picea engelmannii. Classification (NCBI taxonomy): domain Eukaryota; kingdom Viridiplantae; phylum Streptophyta; class Pinopsida; order Pinales; family Pinaceae; genus Picea; species Picea engelmannii. Next base: position 163,930 of record ML787796.1, read on the forward strand.
TGAGTTATACAAAGTATATCATGTGTAAATTATTCATTATTCATTACGGTTAATGATAATTCTTCTATTTTTTCTCTCTTGCTTCTTCTTTCTCAATTTATCTCTGCAAATGTGTGGTATTTTCTAGCTAGATATATTCTATGTAGGTTCAACACATTTACATGGTATCATAGCTGAAGGAATACTAAGAAAATATACACCAAATTATTTTTGCAGGTACCAAAGATTAAAGACAACGAAAAAATGAAATTCCTAAAAGAAATCATTCTCACACCTTACAACTTCTTTGCATGGAAGGAGAATATGATCATGCATCTTCGAAGCAGAGAATTGTACAGTTTAACCATGAATACAGAGACATAACTGACATCAGCCATAGAAAAATCCAAGTATCTAAATCGAATGGATGAAGCATTCAAAACAATATGCAATCTCATTTCTCCCAATCTTCTTTTTCACATATCTTCCTTGAAAACTACCAATGAATCCTAGACCAACATGGAAGGGCTCTTTGGAAAATAGGATGAGATGATGGGTCACATGCATGAGGAAGAATTTCTCACATTGGACCCAAAAATCTTCAACAATCTCCAAGATTTCTTTACAAAATACAAGGATTTACTATCGCAACTCAAAGCTTGCGGGGTTGATAAATATAAGGAGGAGAAACAAATGGTTCTCACCATTCTCTCCAAACTTGGTATTGAATTCTCCATGTTTGTATCCACATTTCATTCATTCAAATTCACCTCTGGAGCCACCTGGAAGATGCCTTCTCTTGAGGAATTTATTGAATCCCTGACACAAGAGCAAACCAAGCTCATCAACATGGGAAAAATCAAAGGCCCAAAGGTGAATGCACTTATTGTGCAAGATGGCAGTCATAAATATCATAAATCTAAATATAAATACAAAAGGAAAGCTCATGCAAATCCGAATAAGGAAGGGTACTCAAAACCCTTCACCGATGCCTCCAGATCCAAAGGTGGAAATGGAAGAAAAGGGGAGAAATGCACATACTTCCATAAAGGATTCCATCTAGAATCCGTAGGCATGCAAAAAAAAATAGATATAATGACTCAAATACTTCAGAAAAACAACCTTGGAGATTGCATCCCCAAGGGTGCCAAGAAGAAGAAGCCATAAGATCATAATCCTGAGAAAGGAAATTCTAGCCATGCCTTGATTGCCATCAACTCCTCTCCTGATGCTTGGATCGTAGATTCAAGAGAATCACATCACATGGATACCACAAAACCAATCTATTATTCATTGGATGCAAGCAATGGTCCTCCTATTCTGATGGGGGACAATTCTCCAGTCGAGGTCATCGGGAAATGAAGGATTGGACTCACCAACGAAAGCTTCGAGAATGTGCCTCACATTCCCAAACTTTTTGTCAATCTTCTCTTCGTGTATCAGATGACGAATTCTAGCACCGGAAAGAAAGTCATATTCACACATGATGCAGTGGACATCTATGACATGCAAACCAATTCCAGGGTTACTATCGGTGAGGTAAATCATCAATCTAGATTGTATACATTTTCTGAATTTATTGAACCATATTTTTCTTTACTACCTACCCATGTTGATGAAAGCAGTAGGATATGTCACGAAAGGTTCAAGAATTTGAATTTCAGATATATGCAACAAATCAACAGACAAATATTGGTTGATGGTCTACAAAACATCCATTTCTCCAAAGGAATCTGTGAGGGATGTGTTCTTCGAAAACACCCTCAAGAGAAATTCGACAAAGGAAAGACTCAAAGAGCTTCCTCTCCTTTAGATTTGATCCATAGTGACCTCATGGTCCCTTTTCCGCATCCTTCTATCAACAAAGTGAGGTATGTTCTCATTTTTGTTGATGATTTCTCACGTTTCACATGGATTTACTTTCTCAGTCAAAAACTAGAGGTCTTTCAATACCTCAAATGTTTCAAATCCCTGGTTGAGACATAGTCAGGAAAGAAAATCAAAATCCTTCGAAGTGATAAGGGGGGAGAGTATGCCAATCATGAGATCCAAAATATTTGTCATGAGGCAGGAATTCAGTTGCAACACATAGTTCCCTATATTATGCAACAAAACAAAGTTGTTGAGTGGAAAAATAGATATATAAAAGAGATGGCATCTTGCATGCTGCATGGAAAGTCACTTCCACAAATATTGTATTCCGAAGCACTTAATTGTGCAACCTACATCCAAAATAGATCTCCCCATAGATATTTCAAGGACAAGACCCCCTATGAGGCTTGGAGTGGCCTCAAACCGGAAGTGACCCACTTTCGTATTTTCAGTTCACGTGCATGGGCCCGTATTCCCTCTAAAAAGAGGAAGGCACTTGATCAACAAAGAACAGAGTGTATCTTTGTTGGATACCCCGACAATGTGAAGGGATATAGAATTATTGATCTTTCCTTGGAACGACTCATCATTGAGCAAAGTTTCCAATTCAATGAAAGTGTCTCGCGTGTACCTCATCAACAATATGCCGACACCTTCATTCCTCCACTTGTCCGAGATGATGAGCATGCACATGATGAATCTTCTTTAGACAAGCATTCTGATTCATAAGATTCATATGATCCAGATACAGAGTCAGTACAGTCAGATGCAGAGTCAATGCATCCAGATGTAGATGTAGAGCCATAGTAGAGGCCCAAGTGGGCCCAGACTACTCTTTGGGATGCATGGGATATTGTTGGTGATCCAACTGATACTAGGAGGACTCAATCTGATTTCGAGGAGCCTCCTATTTCACTCACTTCCACTGAACCATTGCCCTCCAGACATCTTTTCTTGGTTCAGTATTCAGATCCACAGTATTATGGCGAGGCTACTGGAAATCCCTTTTGGGAATCCACCATGCAGGAGTAGTACAATTCCCTCCTCGAGAACTAGACTTGGGATCTGGTTCCCCTTCCTTATGGAAGGAAAATTTTCAGGTGCAGATGGGTCTACAGGACCAAGATCACAATAGATGGACATATTAACAGATACAAAGCCAAGCTTGTTTCCAAAGGCTCTCAGTAGGTGCATGTCATTGAATATGATGAGACCTTCGCTCCAGCAGTGAAGATGGATTCCATATGTTTGGCACTTGCCATTACGTCAAACAAGGGATGGGAAATCCATCAGATGGACGTGAATAATGCATTTCCTCATGGTAATATCTCTAAGGAGATCTATATGGATCAACCCCAAGGATTTATGCAACATTCCTCTTTGTTCTGTCGACTGAAGAAATCTCTTTATGGCCTCAAGCAGGCTTCGAGGGCATGGTATGCCAAGATGGACTCCTACCTGTTGTCATAGAACTTTGTACGTTGTAACTGAGACCCGAATGTATACATGCTTAGGATGACTGATTCACTTCTACTCTTAGTTCTGTATGTTGATGATTTGTTGATCATCGATTGCTCGACTTCAATGATTGCTGCAGTTAAGAGGATTCTACATGACAAGTTCTTGATGATGGACATGGGTCCACTACACTTCTTCCTTGGACTCGAGATCAGTCATGATGCATCAAGAATCGAACTGTCTCAAGCCAAGTATGCACGAGATCTCCTTGAAATATTTCACATGATAGACTGCAAGTTTTCTCTGACTCCTTTCCTATCAGGAGTCAAACTTGAGGATGGCGTGGAAACTCCATTGGTTGACAACACACTGTACAAACAACTAGTGGGGAGATTTTTGTATCTCACACACTCCAGACCAGACCTTTCCTATGTAGTTGGCACAACTTCTAGGTTCATGCAGGAGCCACATGAGCTACATTGGAAGGCTACAGAGTGTATCCTTCGATACATACAGGGAACCATCACCTTTGGTATTCATTATGCAACAAACTCTACATTAGATCTCATCGGGTTCACTGATTCTAATTGGGATGGCAATAGAACTGATCGTAAGTCCACATCTAGCTACTCACTCAGTCTTTGTTCCAGGCCTATATGTTGGTCGAGAAAGACGCATGTCGGCCATTGCTCTATCTTCAACTGAGGTAGAGTATAGAGGGGTAGTTAACATAACCATTTAGGCTATGTGGCTACATCATTTTCTCACCGAGTTGGGAATTCAGTTCCATCAACTGATCGTCATCTGGTGTGACAACCAGAGAACTCTAAAGTTCTGCAGAGATCTAGTTTAGAGGCAGTGGACTAAGCACATCGAGATCCAAATGCCCTACATTTGGGACATAGTACATGAGGGGATCATCAACCTACAGTTCTGTCCTTCAACAGAACAAACAACAAACATCTTCACCAAAACCTTCAATGAGCATAAGTTCCATTCTCTGCAAAGTTGTCTTGGAGTGAAGGAAACAATTGCCTAGCAACTGTCAGTTATTATTTTTACATACATTGTACCTTGATGGGGGGTTTTTCCCATGAGGTTTTCCCTCTTTCCTCACTTTATTTTAGTGTATCTTTTGTATTTTGGTACCTAACATGGCCTCGTTGTCGGGACCCATTGTTTATTTTCAGCATAGTGATGTTCAGGGGGGGTGTTGGAGTTACTTCAAACACACCTAGGATTTATTTTTGCTATGTTTATTAGTCTTTATCCAGTCTCCTAAAGTTTAGGGAGAATATTCCTCTAGGAGAATATTCTCTTCAGTTTTCACTTCAATTTAACTAGTTGATTGGAGTCTAGATGCTGCATTGGTTTTGTCACCATGCATCATTGGGATCATCACTAGCTAATGCACATTGTCCTTAGGATCATCACCAGAATAACGAATTACCCATGATTCCCTGATCTCCTCCTCACTTCACTCTATTTCAGTTAGTTAACTAAAGACTGGTAGACTAGTTAACTCACCTAGGTGACAGTTCACTCTCGTAACTGTCCGAGAGACTAGACTAGGTGGAATTTCACTCCCGTAACTGCTTGGGTGTGTTCAGATCACTCTAGACCACCACTATGGCACATTTTCTTCACCTCCAGTGCACATTGGTTGAGTTATACAGAGTATATCATGTGTAAATTATTCATTATTCATTACGGTTAATGAGAATTCTTCTATTTTTTCTCTCTTGCTTCTTCTTTCTCAATTTCTCTCTGCAAATGTGTGTGGTATTTTCTAGCTAGATCTATTCTATGCAGGTTCAACACATTTACAGAGTCATGTAGGATAGGATCATTAATTATTTTATCCAAATATAGGAGATTTAGGCTAGCCATGTATGTAGATTAAGTGGGTGGTACAATCATCATGGATGGGTATGTGGTGGATGAGCTAAACAAGTTAGAGTTCGAAGAAGGCAAGCTAACAAAGGATGAGCTCAACAACAATGAGTTCAAAGTGGTCAAACTATAATTAGGATTTAAAGGAGATCTAATACACCTTTTTAGATAGATGGAAAGGGAAAAGAAGGAAGGCCATGAAGTCTACATGAGAATCTAAGTGATTAGAGTTTCATTATAGTTCCAATATTTTTGAATCTCTCTAAGGTACAAGAAAATGAGTAAAAAGGATAGTGCTATATGGAAAAAAAAATTATTCAAAGAAAATGTGCCTAAATTGAAACTATTGTATAAGTAGTGCAACAATGTTTAATAGGTGTGTTTCAATAAAATATAAAAGCTTTGATGTGTGGATTCTAGACGATGTTTTGTAAAGAAACAACATGTTCTTACGACTCTACCAATCTTCCACTAAAAAAATGGACCTTCCAATTGCTCTCAATGAATTGAGATGAAACCATCGAAGATGGAAAGTGAAGAAATGATATAAATATTTATAGCAAAGTGCTCTTGTGGAAAGTCTAAGAGGAAAACAACTATATACCTCAAGTTCTTCTATAATCCCATGAAATCCACCTGGTGATAAACCTAGTTTTTTCTACCAAGATACGTCTTTAGAGAGGAAAACAAGGGATTAGGCCTCCAACATTTAAGGGGGTTAAAAGAGTTGGGAAGATTAATTAAACTATTGACCTTAACCTCATCATTGACTCTTAACGACACATCCCTTTGTCTTGGTTTTTGCACATATGATAGACAAAATTTTAAGCTCTCTAGGAAAACAACTATGTATTGTATGATAAATAACTATGGGACATAATTTGGATACCTATTCCCACTATTCTAACTTAGACTTTAAATTCTCTTGTGACCTCGAGGGATAAATTCAATTAGTTATATGATTTATGTTGTTTTATATTTAGAGGGCTAATCTTAACATTAAGAACTAGTGTTTGTTTGATTAAGGTATGAAAAAGGAGGTATTTCAAAATCTGATCATTTTTTTATTCACCGAGATCACTTATGAGCATGAGGTGAAAAACATAGTTTGATAGAAGAGTCTTTAATTCCTTATCTTCTATGCACCAATGAGTTATATAAAAAACGATAGACATTGCAGTAAAAGCTATAAATGGGAAGGTAAAAAATATATGTTGAAATGGAAATTTCAAGAAAGGAAATCACGAAAAGTGGTAAGTAATTCAAATAAGTTCATTCCCTAGCTAGGTAACTTCCTTAAGTTTTTGGGAAATAACATGAAATAAGAAACACAAAATTAGATTTATATGTGCCAAAGGAGGGATTTCAAACCGTCAACCATTTCTGATCCACCAAGATCGCTTATGAGTGTAATTTTTTAAACCTTTTACAGAAATGTAATGCACACATGGATTCTTAAAACATAAAATAAAACAATTGCAATAACACATATACACAGAGATTTACCTTAAAAACCAAACCAGGAAAACTGACAACCTGTTTAGAGCAGCACCTCTAATTCTTATTCCTCATCATCCAACTTCATTGTTTACAATAAAATATATGTAGGATCCCACAATATCCAAAACCTTTAATCCATTGATCTGAATTAGACCATAATATAATTCATTAACATGAATTAGAAAACCATGGGATGAAATACCATGCACCACTAAACCACTAAAGGCAAAATTTTTCCCAAACAATTGGAAAATAAATCCCCCAAAAACATTTCTCAAGGGCTCCTCCCCCTAGACCCCCAATAGTGGGACCTACAGTCATGCAAAGAATATAACACATACCCAACATTCCCTCACTTGTTGTTTTCTTTGCATACATGGGGCACATGGTTTCATGATCAACAATCCAAGGAATAAATGGTCATTGATTATCTACACCAAGAGAACTTCTCTGTGCTCATAGTTTTTTTTAATGAATTTGCAACCTTCTCCAAAGTTTCCACCTTCATCAACAACACTTTCTTCTCTTCAACCATGTCTTTGACAAAATGATACTGAACATCAATATGTTTTATATTGGAATGATAATTTGGGTTCCTCACCAAGAATATTCCACTCTGACTACCACAATATATCCTTACAACTTGCTGTACCAACCCAATACCTGAACATAATCTCTTTAACCATATTTCTTCCTTGCTTGCATGAGTGGCTGCCATGTATTCAACTTTTTTTGTTGAGAGTGCCACTATAGAATGTATTTTTCTCATCTAACTGTTTGCTCCTCCAAATGGGTCAAACACATACCAAGTTGTAGACTTTTGCGATCTATATCTCCAACCCAATATGCATCAACAAAGCCATGTATGTCCAACACTTTGTCCAATCTTGGTGTTCCTTGGTAACACAATCCATAACTAGTAGTGCTATGCAAATACCTAAAAACCCTCTTTATTGTTGTGCAATGCTCCTTTCCTTGTTTTGACATATACCTACTAAAAACTCCCACTGCATGTGCAATCTTTGTTCTAGTACAAACCATTGCATACATCAAATTGCCAACTGCACTAGGATACGAAACATGGGACATGTCCTCTTCCATTTCCTGTGTCCTGTGACACTAATTTATAGATAACTTTACACCTACAGAAATAGGGACCTTGATCGGTCTACATTCTTGGATATTAAACCTCTACAATATTGACTCAACATATTTTTTCTGATTCAACCAAAGTTTCTTGTTTTCTTGATCACTTTTAATTTCCATGCCCAAAATAAAGTTTGTAGCACCAAGATATTTCATGTAAAATTTAGAGGACAATTGATTTTTCACATCCTGGATAATTTCCTTGTCATTTCCTATCAACAACATATCATCCACACACGAGACCAAATAAATAAGATGATCACCTACTAATTTGAAATACACACAGTGATCGACTTTACTTCTTGTGAAGCAAACTCCCAATATATAAGTATAAATTTTTTGATACCACATTCTTGGTGATTTCTTTAACCCATAAGGGACTTTTTCAGCTTGCATACCAACTCTTTATTTCCCTTCATTGCAAAGCCTTCTGGTTGCTTCATGTAGATTTCTTCTTCTAGATCCCCATGTAGGAATGTTGTCTTCACATCCATATATTCTACTTCAAAATAAAAAAGAAACAACAATAGATAAAATAAATCTAATAGAGGTTAACTTGGCAACATGAGAAAAAGTTTCACCAAAGTTTATTCCCTCTACGTGGCCGTAATTTTTTTTTTCTACTAACCGAGCTTTGCATTTCTCTGCTTTTCCTTCTGCATTTAACTTCTTCTTAAATGCCCATTTGTTTCCAATCAAATTTCTTCAAGTTGACAACTCCACTAGATCCTAAGCCTCATTCTTGTCCAAGGTTGCCATTTCTTTAACCAAGGCCTTTTTCCAAATTTTCCCATCCTTTGAATCCACTGGCTCCCTAACAGTTCTAGGGTCATCATCAGTAATAAACAAAGCAAAATTTGAATGGAAATTGAGTGAAGTATACCTTTCCATTTTCCTTCTTTCCCGAACCGATCTCCTCAATACTAGAGTACGGGGATATTATTATTATTATTATTCATGTTATTCTGTAGTTTCCGATTCATTATCCTTCATTTCAAACTCTATTTTCTCTAGTTATTTCTCCCTTGGTAGGACTAATTGTTTGAAAACATCTTTGATTTCTCTAAATACCACATCTCGACTATACACTACCTTCTTAGTTTATGGGTTCCAAAGCTTATAACTTTTTAGACCATCTTTATAGCTGATAAGATACAAGTTTTAGCCTTTTTATCCAACTTACTCCTATTTTTGTTTGGAATGTGTACATAAACATCACAACCAAACACCTTGAGATGTGTAAGAGATGGTTTCCTTCTAGTCCATACCTTATGTGGAGTCTTTTCATCCAACACTGATGAAGGTGATCGATTTACCAAGTAACAAGCGACATTTGTTGCCTTTGCCCAAAATTCTTGTCCTAACTTGGCACCTCTGAGCACGCTCCTTGTTTTTTCGATCAAGGTCCTATTCATATTTTCTACAACTCTATTATGATGAGGTGTGTATGGAGCATTATTCTACCTTTCTATACTGCACTTTTTACTTAATTCCTTGAATTCATTTCCACATACTTCTCCATTGTTATCCATCCTCGACACCTTAATTTTCTTCTTTGTTTGATTTTCCACAAGAGCCTTAAAATATTTAAATTTGTCATAGACTTTAGATTTCTTCCTGATGAAATAAATCCATGTATTCCTCGAGAAGTCATCTATGAATGAGACATAGTACACATTTTTGTGCCTCTTTTGTCACCTAAATGAGCAAAATAGAGGTGCTTACAAGCTTAGTTGGGTTAGCTAAGCAAGACAACAGTAAAGGAAAGGGTTAGAAAAAGAAGCATAAAAGAATAAGCTAAGAATTAAACTAAGAAATGAAAGAAAAACTAAACTATTGAGCATAAGGACATAAGAACAAAAAACCAATAAGACTCATGTCACCAATGGCAAGGATTATATTAGTGAAAAGAAAACACCAAGAAGAAAGAGGACTTTGGGTCCCTTCTTCCTCCAAGGGAGGGCTCTTGGACCCCCACAACTAAGCTCTTCTTACAGATTTGAAAGAAATGGTGAAAGAATCCCAAGCTAATCCACTCAAGAGGTGAGATGGATTGCCCAAATGTAATGATGCTAGTATACTCTTGATGAGAAAAGAGGATTCCCCAAGACAATAGCAGCAACATAACCTTGAAAATGAATTCCTTGAAAATGTAGTGCACCCATGGCCTTGTTTTATAGCACCACTTTGAGGTATTGTGCAACCAACTTTAAGTGTGAAAAGGGGCTATTTAGGGTATTTTTAGGTCTTTTACCAGCCACCCAATCGGATCTAGCTGAGATTTGGATGTCAAATCAACTTGGAAGCTGAACCAGAAGTGGGTGGAAGGCCGACCAATCTCATAAATGCGCCGTTCTCAGATGTGCGTGGCTTTTAGCGACCACAGTGATGCATCATGTGCATGTTCTCTTTTCTTGCATTTCTGGATGGCGCATGTGCGCGCACGCCCTACGTAGTCATAGAGCACCTTAATTTTCTCACTGGTTGTATAGTTTTGAACCTTTTGGAAATGCTTTTTTGGTAATTTTGGTCCATGGGTGAACTCATAACTGTTTGAAGTTGCTGGATTCCTGTAACCATTTGCGGATGAAATTTTAGTGATAACAGATGCCCCCTGATGGATGAGGTTAGGAGCATACGTATAGATGAAATTCATCAATGTTTCTTCTACTGAGAGTGTCGTTGTAAGAGAGAGTGATAGTGAGAGTATCAAGAGTGACCCATTGGAGGGAGAAAGGAACCTATAGAACCCAACCTTCCATAAGGTGTGTAAAATAAAATGTGTACAAACAAGGCGGGCATGCCCCATGCTTGTGTCATGTAACTCAAAAAGAAGGGTGTTGTATAGTAACTGAAACTGTGGGTTGATGTAGACAACTGCAATGCCCTCAAGGGCGGTTTGTGATAAAGGCAAAGGACAATTTTGAGGAGGAACAAACTCTGAACAGTAGGCAATGGCACATGTAAAAAGTATCATGGATTCTATAGGCATTGATAGCCCGACCAAGTTCAGAGGTATTCGAAAAATATAAGAAACAACTGCAATAGTTGCAAAGTAAGACCCACTGCAACATGAGAAAGTGTTGAATTCGAATGTTACAGGGGTCAACGACAACAGGGAGTAATGGTTGTTCTCCCTATGCCGTCCAATACCTCTCATTGGAAAGGTGATGAGAGTCAAGATACTGTCGCCCTTCTGGAAACTGTGCTGATGTCGAAAAAAGGGGGGACGCGACTCCAAGAAGCAAAGGGCTTCGTGAAATCTACTAGGTGAGGTTAGGAACTGAGGAGGTACATGGATGAAATCAATATGTATGAAGACTCAAGACTGCCCTTGGTTGGGGGTGTATGCGAAGTGTAAGTGGCCACAACCGTTCAACTAGGTCAAGTGTCAGGGGGACAACAAGACATGGGATAAGTTGTGCCAGAGGCGGGACAAAGTGGACAAACTCAGAGAGCAGAGGTAAGTGGCCTATGGGATACTCAGAGTATATGGACAATGTTAACATGGGTAGATGATAAGGAGTGCCCCAACCAAGGGTGACATGGGTTGCGTTGGCCAAAAAGGGAAGAAGGTTGCCAAAGGTGATGACAAAAAGATATGTAAATGCTGGAAACAAAGGCTTTTTACAATTTACCAAATGAATAAAGAATAATTTGGGATGAGTGTACAAATACAGAAATGGGTGCCCCGATGCAATATGGTTGGGCCGGTTAGGGTGCATTTTTCTTGGAGAACTGGTGGAGGTTGGGGGCCCCATGGGTGGGTTTCTGTATGAGGTAGATGAAATGGAGGAAAATTTGCAGATGGGAAAACTGATTGTGGATGAAATGGAGGGTTAATGATACTGCGGAGGTGTAGTCAAAAGAGAACCTTGAAGAGATAATATGGGAGTCCATGGGGAAAGCTATCAAAATGAGGAGAATGAGTATGTGGTTGATTCACGACATGGTGTAAGACTATCGAGACTCCCATCCCTAAAGGGTTGAAAAATAGCATGAGTGTCAAAGTGCCAAGGGGTACTATGAATGGGACAACTCATGCGGGGGAGAGTGCTACTGAGTGACAGTACCCAAAATGAAAATGGAGGTGGCGGTACTACAGAGCCAGATATGGGGACCCTAAAGGAAAATTTCAGAGGGTGTGACTGGAGATGCAATTGAGATTTAGAGGGAATGACTACATGCCAGTGTTGATTATATACCTGAAGGGGTCGCGCTGATGTATGATGACCAAGTACCCGCACATATGAAAAACCTGTTGAAATAATGTAACTGCAAAGAGTATTCTTATTCTTATTGTTATTTTATTCATATGATTAATCCCCATTGTGGATTAATCATGTCGGTAATTGTATTAGGACCAAATCCCCTTTTTTGGATTGGTCAACAGACAATTGTAATAGGCAGAATAAGAAGTCAGCCCTAGCAGTTAATGAGAAGACCCAGAAATATAATAAAGGTGGGTTTACCCACCCATATTAAGAAATTGGCCCTGCCAGTGAAGAGACACTTCACACATGCCAGAACTTGTATAAATAAAGGAGGCTAGTGCCTCATTTGAACACACTCACTTTCTCAGTTTGAGAGACAAGTTCTGATCTGTTACCGACAAAGTAGAGAGGGAGAAGAGTGGCACATCTTTTGGAGAGGACTTTCTGTATTGGTTTGAGTTATCTCTTGACATTTTATTGACAATTTATGATAAAGAAGTTTTTTCTGGGTTTTCTTCCCCTAGAGGGTTTCCCAGGATAAATGTTGTGTCTCTTGTGAATGTGTATTTCTCAGTGATCTTGTTCTTATGTTGCTCTTATCTATTGAAATGAAAATAACTATAATAATGGCATAAACATTAACATGGTATCAGAGCCAACCTAAAGGAAGCATATTTGACAAGAGGAAAAACGTCACTGTTACCATACCCAAAAATTAGGGTTTTGCAAAAATGAATCTTTTCAGCCCTAAAACCACCTAGAAAGCTGCGCCCTCCCCCAAGGATCATTTTTTCACTTAGAGAGCACCTTTTTAGTGGCTAGATCTCCCGGAAAGTGAAACCCTATTTTCACAAAGTACTAGAAAACCAGAAAACCAGAGTACCAGAAGTACCAGAAGTACCAGAAGTACCAGAAAACCAAAAGCACCAGTCCAAAAATCCGCAGATCAAGTTTGAGGGGGAAAAGGTTGAATTTTTGAAATTCTGAGTACACCAACATACTCGCGTTAGCTCAGCGCATCTATCCCCTGGATCAGATTTTCAAAATTCGAAGTTTGAAAAATTAGGGTTTCCTCATAAAACCCTAAGTTGTAGTTGCAGTTGCAGTCTCAGAACCAGTTGCAGTTGCAGCCGTAGAACCAATTGCAATCACCCTTGAAATTTTCTCAAGAGTTGGCAATGATTACTGCTGCTACCAGATGGAGCCACTACCTACAAATGCTATTAGAGGTATGTACTTACATATGTTTAATGGTTAAACCCTAAAGAATATTTGTAGGAGGAGGGATCTCTTACCATAGACCCAGAAGGATCTCAAGATCCAACACATTCGGAGGAATGATGTAACCCAAGTGTGATTATTCTGATATACATCTATTTGTCATGACATTATTAGTGTTGCATGTTGAAGCTATGATCAAATTATTAGAAGGATTACAAGTTGATCATAGAGCTTATCCTCTAACCTAACCTTTTGTCAAGATAGCGTATTATCTTAGTGCAACCGACAGGTTGAAGAAAGCACTTGTCACTTGAGTGAAGGAGACCTGGAAGAAAAGCAAGCACTCACTCTTGAGGTCAAGGCTCCAGATTTGATTAATCAAGATTCAAAGGTACACATGACAAGTTGATGAATTTAGTTGAAATAACAATCGTCGTAAAGTATCATACTTGATAGCATGTGAGAATATAGATGTAAATACTTTGCTTGATACAACTAACACCTCCTCAAGGAGAAATATCGTGTGTTAGTTTCAGGTTTCCATGGAAGAATGCTTGGTCACAACACTATGAGAATGTTGACCTCATTTTGTATTGTATTCCTTACCTTTAATCTTTGCTAAATTATAAATAATATCTCTAAAGGAGCTACTGTGATGATTGTTCGTGCTATTGCTTTATATTATCAAGAAGGATATTATTCTTGCTTGTTGTTTTGTTGACCTTGCTCTAGGTCACATGAGAAATCTATGGCAAAGGTTGCAGAAGGAAACGTGCTAAAGAAGAGACCATAAATGAAGCAATCATCAGTGGAAAAGAAGAAGGTGGGTCACTCAGAAGCTGCCATGACCCACGCTATTGAAGAATCCATGTGAAATCTAGAAGATTAGCTCACATCAACTACAAGGTGCTACCATACATATGCAAAGTTGTCATAGGTTTACCAGAACTCAAAGGTGATCATGAAGGCGTATGCAGTTGATGTACACAAGGGAAGAACATCAAGAACCCATTTCCGAAAAGGGACAACAAGACAGAAGGAGTCCTAGAACTCATTCATTTTGATGTATGTGGCCCAATGCCATCATCCTCCATTAATGGGTATGTATACTATGTATCATTCATTAATGACTATTCTCATAAAAGACCTGGATATATTTGAAGTGTTCAACAAGATCAAGGAATTGAAAGCCTTGATAAGAGAACCCTTCTGTAAGGAAGATTAAGATACTCAGGTCATATAATGGAGGAGAATATACCTCGAAAGAGTTCATGAACTTCTGCAAAGATGTTGGGATCAAGATCCCCAACAAAACGGTGTAGCTGAATGGAAGAATAGAACCATACTGGAATCTATGAAGACTATGATCCATGATCAAGATCTTCCTATGTGCTTATGGGCAGAAGTAACAGTGACAGTTGTTTATGTGCATAAACAATTATCCCATAGCACACTTGGGCTCAAGACACCGGAAGAGATGTTCACCAGAAAGAAGCTAGAGGTAAGACATCTCAAAATATTTGGTTGTCCATTGTTTATTCATATACCAAAAGAGAAAAGAAACAAGCTGGAACCCTCCGGAAAGAAGGGAATATTTGTGGGATACTGTGAGGTCTCCAAGGCCTTCAGAATCTACATACCTGGTCACCGCCATCTTGAGATCAGTAGGGACGTGACCTTTGATAAAGAAGCAACACTTAAGAAATCAAGAAGATGCCAGCTTGAAGATATATATGAAGAGGAACCGGAAAATCCCAGGATTACAGAATCCGTGAGGGAAGTTCCCATAATTGCAGAACCTGTAAGGGAAGTCATAACTTCCCCTGATGAGGAGACTCCTGAAGATCATGATATAACATAAGTTCAAGAACCTCCTCATATGACCTTCTCCCATAAAAGAAAGCTTGCTTGGGAAAGAGAGCTTATTCAAGATGGAGAGAAGTATGGTGTTACAGAAGGAACCACAAGACAGGTGAAAAGACCAAATCCATTCTCCAGTTACACGGCTTTGATGTGTAATCTACTTGATGAAGGACCTACCTTCTTTGAAGAATCCATTCAGAGAAAAGAATGAGCAGATGCCATGACAGAGGAATACCAATCCATAATGAAGAACGAAGTATGGGAAATAGTTCCCAAATCAAAGAATAAAGATGGGGTATCCTACAGATGGCTCTTCTAAATAAAACATGCTGCTAATGGAAGTATTGAGAAGTGTAAAGCAAGATTTTTCGCTCGTGGATTTTCCCAGAAGGAAGGCATTGAATATGAAGAGACATTCACTCGTGTAGCCAGATACACTTTGATCAGGACCATCATAGCTCTTGCAGCTAAGATGAAGTGGAAGCTGCACCATATGGACTTGAAGATAGCTTTCCTAAACGGTGTCATCGAAGAGGAAGTGTATATAGAGCAACCCCAAGGAATTGAGGTTGAAGATAGGAAGTCTCATGTCTGCAGATTAAAGAAATCCTTATACGGATTGAAGCAAGCTCCCAGAGCTTGGTATGGCCGTATAGACAGTTTCTTGACGAGCTTAGGCTTTACCAAGAGTAAATAAGACTCAAATCTCTACTTCAAAATTATGGATAATGAACCAGTAATCTTACTACTGTATGTGGATGACTTATTCTTAACTAGAAAAGAAAATCTCATCGTTGAATGTAAAAAGAGACTTGTTGCAGAATTTGAAATGAAATACCTTGGCCTAATGCATTACTTCTTAGGTCTTGAGGTATGGTAGAGTCTAGAAAGGATCTTCCTTAACCAAGGGAAGTACACGATCGAGATCTTAAAGAGATTCAACATGCTGGAATGCAAACCCATGAATACACCCATGGAACCGAAGATAAAGCTGTTGGTCGATACTTCGTCAGATTTGATTGATGCCACACTGTACAGACAGATTATTGGATCGCTGATGTACCTGACGAACACCAGACCAAACATCTATTTTGTGGTGAACACCTTGAGTCAATTTCTGGTAGAGCCCAAGCATGTTCACCTAGTGGCTGCAAAACATGTGATGAGGTACCTTAAAGGTACAATGGATTATGGTCTCAGCTATGATGGAGATCATGACTTCACATTGGGCGGATACACCGATGCAGATTGGGCAGGAAGCATTGCTGATAGAAGAAGCACTTCCGGATGTTGTTTCAGTTTGGGATCAGCCATGATCTCGTGGCAGAGTAGGAAGCAATCCAGTATTGCTCTCAGCACAACGGAAGCAGAGTACATTGCCACATGTTCTGCTAGCTGTGAAGCTATATGGCTTTGAAAGTTGCTGACTGGCCTATTTGAATTGGAGATGAGAGCAACCGTGATTCTATGTGACAACCAGAGCTGCATAAATATGACATAGAATCCTGTATTCCATGACAAGTCGAAGCACATAAAGATCCGCTATCATTTCATCCGCGACATGGTACAGAGAGGAGCCTTGAAGCTCTAGTACATTAGCATGGATGAACAGGTTGCTGATGTGTTGACCAAACCTCTATCTCGTGTAAAGTTTGAACACTTTCGAGATAAGCTTGGTATAGTCTGAAAGGACCCTCCCTGAAAGGGGGAGTATATATTTATTCCTTACTTGTGACCTCGGTGTTAGATGTAAAACAAGATGAATCATTGCTTCTGACCTCGCTGTTAGACGTAAAGCATGACGCTGTGTGTTCCTTGCTTCTAACCTCGCTGTTAGACGTAAAGCAAGATGAGTCATTGCTTCTGACCTCACTATTAGACATAAAACATGACACTGTGTGTTCCTTGCTTCTGACCTCGCTGTTAGACGTAAAGTAAGATGAGTCATTGCTTCTTACCTCACTGTTAGACGTAAAGCATGACGCTGTGTATTCCTTGCTTCTAACCTCGCTGTTAGACATAAAGCAAGATGAGTCATTGCTTCTGACCTTGCTATTAGATGTAAAGCATGACGCTGTGTGTTCCTTGCTTCTGACCTAGTTGTTATATGTAAAGCAAGATGATTCCTCGCTTCTGACCTCATTGTTAGACGTAAAGCAAGATGATGTGTGATTCCTTGCTTATGACCTAGTTGTTAGATGTAAAGAAAGATGATTCCTCGTTTCTAACCTCGTTGTTAGACGTAAAGCGAGATGTTGATGTGTTCCTTGCTTCTGACCTAGTTTTTAGACGTAAAGAAAGATGTGACTAACACTGAGCTACCAGCTTATTAGCTGCGACATTGAGCCAGTGTAGTACTGTGATGTGCCAGCCTAGTTCTGTGATGAGGTATCATTTTTACTGATACATATTGATGTAGATGATGATGGAATTCTTTCGAGAATGATGATGCTGCCAATGAAGAACAATTTCGATGACTCATAAATTTGCCACCCAATGTTCCAAGATGATATTGACGATACTATCCTCCTGATGCCATTGATGATGTAGACCTCTCTCGCCTGATGCTATTGAAGAATACCCTTCTTGTTAAGGGGGAGTGTTGAAATAATGTAACTGCAAAGAGCATTCTTATTATTATTTTTATTTTATTCATATGATTAATCCCCATTGTGGATTAATCATGTCGGTAATTGTCTTAGGACCAAATCCCCTTTTGTGGATTGGTCAACAGACAATTGTAATATGCAGAATAAGAAGTCGGCCCTAGCAGTTAATGAGAAGACCTAGAAATATAATAAAGGTGGGTTTACCCACCCAGATTAAGAAGTCGACCCTACCAGTGAAGAGACACTTCACACATGCCAGAACTTGTATAAATAAAGGAGGCTAGCACCTCATTTGAACACACTCACTTGCTCAGTTTGAGAGACAAGTTCTGATCTGTTACCGACAAAGGAGAGAGGGAGAAGAGTGGCACATCTTTTGGAGAGGACTTTCTGTATTGGTTTGAGTTATCTCTTGACATTGTATTGGAAATTTATGATAAGGAAGTTTTTGCTGGGTTTTCTTCCCCTAGAGGGTTTCCTAGGATAAATGTTGTGTCTCTTGTGAATGTGTATTTCTCAGTGATCTTGTTCTTATGTTGCTCTTATCTATTGAAATGCCAGAGAACTATAATAATGGCATAAACATTAACAAAACCAAATACCTGACGTGAACAATATCTGAAGAGAATTGAACATACAAGCATTTATTTGATAATTTTGAACATGAACATGCATACCTGGATGGGGTATGGAAAAAATGGTTCCCCAGGGGCTAAGGATAAAAAGTGGCTCAGGGACTGTCTTGATGTAGATGACGAGATGTTGATCCTGTGGCTGAAGACAGATCGAAAAACAGACACCCAGAGCTCCCAGAATGGTGTTTGGAAGTTTGGCTGAAAGACCTATATATAGCTGTAGGGCCCACATTGCCACCTCATTTGTACCTGCGGTCAGAGTGATTGGACGAGAGATATTTAGAGGATATTTGGAGATTCTGGGAGAAAGAGGTAGCCAATTCAGGATCAACAAGCTTCAGTTTAGTGGTCTTATCATCCTGCATAGAATTAGGTTTCCTATTTGTGGGAAGGGTCTGTACGGAGGGCCGTACAAGGGGTTTTGTGGGTGTGAGCCCCCCAGTGCACAGGCGATCCAGAAATATGTGCGCATGGGTGCGCACTTGTTATCTAGATATCCGTGCATGGGTGCACACTAAGAGGGGAAAAAGGCACACATGGTATGCACACCTATTTTCTACACAGCTGTGCATGGGTGCGAGACTGTGTAGTGGACATGCGCGCTGTGATGTGTGCCTATGTTCGTGACAGGGGTGCATGGAGGCACCTTTTTATGGTGGATAGGCACTCATTCATGTGTGCCTGTGGAATGAACATGTGTGCATGTGTGCGCGCCTGTGGGTTTAAACAGTCGCGCCTTGGAGGCACGGCTGATGGGTGCAAAACTCATCTTTTTTGGAGATTTTAATGTGTTTATGTTCGAGATGGATGATCTAGGACTGTATTATGTGGTTGCAGGTGATCATTTGTACGATGCCATTCCACTGGCGAGAGAGGGACTGGTCACAGCTGAGGGAGTTCGTGACTATTGAGGAGCCGATGATTTGTGCCACTTTGGCAGCCTGTGGGCTGCTGAAGTTCTTCAAGTGCCCTTTGATACGGGCTCAGGAGTATCTTCTTCATTTTTTGATCTGGATGTGCAGTCCAGATCTGCATTGTTTTATGGTGTGGGGAGAGCAGCTAGCCTTCACTACGGTGGAGGATGAGTACTTTCTTACTAGGCTCCCTTTTTGGGGGACGCCCCTACCGGTGAAGCCTGTATCACCTGGGGACGGGAAGTTGGCTACCTTGGGCCAGAGGTATTGTTTGAGGGAGAACTTTATGTCAGGATCCGTAGTGAGTATCGGGGCTATGGATGCTTTAGTTCATTGTTGTGTGGCAGCAATGATTGTGAGGGTATATGGGTCCCTCGCAACTTAGCGGATCAATGGTGGTCAACTGAGGATTATGGGGAGGGCACTGGCAGAAGAGCATTTTTCCTGGGGCTTGATGCTGCATGCCAAGATGGTAAGGCATATTGACAGGTGTCGGGCTACAGACTCAGGGGACTGTGCCTTTGGGTCCATCTTGGTGGCCTGGTTTTTGGAGAGGGTGCCAATGTTGCGCCCTAGAGTTTTATTGGGCACACCTGGTGCGTGTAAGCTGCGACTTATGCGATGGTCGAAAATTTTGATTCGCCATGGTGGTGGTGAGGGTGGCCATTTTTTCTCGGTCGAGGCTACACAGGTGTGGCGGTAGATGCCGTAGATCCTATTGCTATATCCATACTGTGGGGTGGATTTCCGAGGTGATCCGGATATGGTGTTACCTACAGGGGAGGTGTTAGACCACCGAGGTATGATGTGAGTTTTTATGTTTTGATATTTAGATGGTATAGCATGTGTATTTATGTATAGATGGATGTTGATGCTATCCTTTGTTTGTTTGTATGTGCAGATGTGGGACCTCGTGGGTGTGAGGTTGAGTGGGTAAGAGCGCCAGCTCGTCAGGGGCCGGTGAGGCCTCCATGGGAGCCACGGGTGGGAGAGAGACGACGGCGCGAGGATATTGAGGTGAGACCCACAGGTGAGGAGAGAGCAGCTAGGAGGCACCGTTTCGACGATCCTGGTGTAGGGCCATCGCATGCTCCTCCGGCTGAGGCCGGGGGATATTTTGAGGATATTCGCCGCTGCTTGGAAGCAGTGCTACAGGGAGTTCCTAAGGGCATGTGGTCGCGCATCCAGGATGAGGGCGTCCTGGAGCAGTGTGTGGGAGTTCCGCTGATGTGGTGGAATGTGGTTCGGTGAGTAGTAGTAGCAAGTGCTACGATGACTAGGAAGTTATCTCTAGGTCTGGAGGGACCGATAGTGGGTGGGGCACCACCGCCTGAGGGAGGGCCAGGAGGTGGTTCTCTAGAGGCACCATGAGTGTCTCTCTATTTATTTTTGTATATTATATATAGGTTGGTGAGCTCATTTTGGTGTAGTGACACTAGTTTTGTACCGAGGTGCTACACTGGCTTGCAGATTTTGTATACAATGTATTCTATGTGTATGTAAACATTTTGATGGCACTGGTGACCGACATTTATATATATATGGATAGATATTTTGGGTCTTTGTGATGTTCACATGTGTGTGAGAATTTTTGTGTTTTAATGTTAGTTATGATGTCTAATCTATATATGCTATGATAGACTCTTGATGGTTTATGTGTGTGTAAAGGTATCTTGATGTGATATATGCCAATCGAGTACAATGTTAGCTAGGTTATCTGTAATTTGATTAAATTGTCTTGGAATATGTGTAAATGTAATGAAATCAAACTGTCGAGATAAAAGTCTAACTTGTAGGAATTTGCGAAAGAGACAAGGATCGTGGACACGGTACACATTGTTGAGTTGGAGAACGACTAGTTGGGATTCAAGTAAGACACTAAGGTGACGAATACGATGATGGCTGGCATCAGTGAGGAGGCCAATGACGACAGTGTACTCAGCTTGGTTGTTGGTTATGGAACCCAAACATATGCTGCTAGAGTGGAGCAGTTCATGTGAGGGGGAATAGAGGGCCCAAGCTACCGAAGCGAGATTTTGTGTCCAACGGTTGGTGCCGTCGGCATAACTGATGTGGTAGGCCAGTGGAGGAAGCATCTGTCAATAACACAAATGATAGTTTAGACGTGAGGTATGGAAAAAAGATTAAAAACACTATAAAATAAATAACCTAATGTAGAATGGCTACGCTTAGGCGTAAAATTTCTTTAAGTATAACCCGTTGATGGGTTCTTTGAGAGAGAGGCCCTCGGGAGAGGCCAAGATGTATGTGCCTTTGGTGAGGAAATGTTGGATAATGTAGGGGCCATGCCACAGTGACTCGAATTTTCCATGACCGAGGGTATCGTGAGAAATATCGTAAGCAAGGATGAGGTTGCCTTCATGAAACAAGTGAAGGTTGACATGGTGATCAAAGGTGGCCTTTGACCATTTTTTAGCTGCCTCATTGTTGTGTAATGAAGATCAACGATCTTCGTCCAGGGACTCTAAGTTCAGCAAGCGCTGCTCCATTGGAGCAATGTCGGGTAATAGCTCAATTGCGGTGCATAAGGTGGGAATTTCGCACTCGATAGGAAGAGTGGCCTTGACCCCGTGGACTAGATGAAATGGCGTGAAACTAGTGGCCGTTTTGATGGCCGTACGGTAAGCCCATAGCACGGAAAATAACATATGATGCCAATTGGTCTTATGTTTGTTAACTGTGTGCTGTAACATGGTCTTGAGGACCTTGTTAACTGCTTCGACCTGTCCGTTGGACTGAGGGTAATATGGTGAGGCAAACTCGTGGGAGAATCCTAACCGAGATGAGAGTTCGATGAAAATCTCATTCTCGAAATGTTTCCCGTGGTCAGATACTAGTTGGAGTGGTACTCCAAAGAAGGATATGATGTGATTAAAGAAAAAAATGCACTGCGGTGTCAGCGGTGGTTGTTTTTGACGAACTGGTGTGATATCAGGCCAGGTGTCGATGCGATGTTCAACAATAGAGGGGTCAAGGCCAGGCATCTCTGTGTATGACCAGGCAAAAATATCCCGGTATTCTTGGAAGAGGGCTTTGTAGGCGGTGATTTCTTGAGGAGTGCATGTGGTGCCAATGGTGATTTCCTTGACAACTCCAATTTTGATGGAAATGTCGATTTTGATGGTAGGGGAAATGTTGGCCATATTGCCTTCTTCAAAAGCATCAGGGGCAGGGATGGGGTTGTTGAACTAGTCGATATGCCCTGATGGGATAAAATCCTTGGTTTTGACTACGTATATGGGGTGTTGGTTAGGAGGCGTGAAGGATTCCTGTGAAAAGAAGAGTGCTCTGTGGTGTAGCGCATCCCATGGGTAGTCGGGGGTGGTTAACTCCTCGAGTACGTCCTCGTCACAGTAGAATTGTCGGGAATACAAGGGATAAAAAAGAGTGACATCGGTGACTGCCACCGTGTGGTTGTCCTCTGGTGATGAAGCAATAGGGGGAACGACGCAATGAGAGTGTGATGGTTTGCTCGACATAAACCAAATATCAAGATACTGAGGATTATTAGTGTTAGTTGGGCATAAAATTTCCGTGGGGAAATGAACGAGAGAATTGGGGGGATTTGGGGGTAGATCCTCGTATAAGTCATCAAATAACCATGGAGGAGTAGGGAGTGCTTCTGGTTCAGGAGAAATAATATGAAGAATCTCTGGTGATGGGATAGTGTTAGCCATTGATTCTATATTTGGTGCAGAGATTTGAATCAGGGTCATCTGGCGTTGCCTGTATTCAATGATCATAGGACATTGATATGTAAAATGATCTAAGGATTTGCATAGAGAGAAAGGGCATCTCATACGTTCGTTGACTGAAGTTTTGACATAATGGATGTCAGTGATGTTTGGTGGGGATGATGCAACTGGAATAGGTTCCTGTTGGAAGCTTTGGCGTACTGCTACTAATTTCTGTCAGATTTGAGGTAGCGCTGAGCAATGGTGTGTATAATGGCCATATTCTGAACATATGGCGCAAGCGAATTTGGTTCGCAGTCCTTTGCTACTTGTGTTCTGTGAAATAGCGACAATACTAGAGGAAGCGATGAGCGGTGATGATGTTTGATTGAGTTGAATTAGGTTACGTAACCCGGGTAGAGATGGGCATTTCTTGATTGGGTGTCCATCTTTCTCACATAGCACACAAGGAGGTTGAACGTGTGTGGGAAGTGGAGCTGCGGGATCCTTCTTCTTTCGCCTGCCCCTAGCTGTGGCAAGAAGGTTAGTGAGTGGGGGTGTAGGGGGTATGGTGGGAGTGAGTATGGGAATCTACATTGGGATTCCTTCTGTTTGGGGGGGAAGGGATGGTTGAGGAACCATCTCTGGTGGATGTAAATACCACACTGGGATTTCCAACACCATATTAGGTAGGGTAAGCATTGTGGATACTTGGAAAGATTGTACGCCTGGTGGAGGGTAAAAGAAGGGGATTTGAGTAATGGCTTGGGGAACTGTCTCCCAAACTAGGATATGTCCCTGGGGTGAGGTGAAATCATGAACTAGTGGAGTTGATGAGTCCGAAGGAGGCTCGTGAGGGAGGGGCTCTGTGAGTAGTGGGACATCAAATATGAGAGAAGCCTCCCTGGGAGGAAGGGTATTCTCAATGTCAGTGCCTTTGGATGATATGACACATACTTGATTGGAAGGATGAAGGAGCGATGGTGCACCATGGTAAGTTCCTAACAATGATGGGTCTTTGAAAATCTCGGGACCCATTTCAATGAGTGGGTACGTTTCAAGATGGGTATGGACGAGAGGGAGAATGTTATCGATGTTGGTAGAAGGGTTAGGCTCATAATGTGAAACTTGGTCAATTGTAATGATCTTCTCGTTGTGGGGGAACATCATGGTTCGAAAGATGGAAGAGACAACTGCCTTCATAGCGTACATGTAGCTACGACCGAACAAGATATTGTAATCGAGTGGGGCGTTGATAACTTCAATGTCAATGAGAATGGTCTTGCCCTCGAGTTCTATAGGGACATTTTCAAAGATCCCTTCAGGAGACGATGGTCGTCCATCATAAGATCTTAAGGTAATGGCAGATGGTATGAGTTCAGGGGAACCAAGTTTCTGCCATACAGACTTGGACATGATGCATGTGGATGTGCCTTCATCGATGATGCACCAATGAACTGTAATGTTCCAAATTTCAATGGGGATTTGAAAAGCGATGAGAGCGGGGAGTCGAGGTTCTCCGTTGTCGAGATCAAATGTGATGAGTCGAGTATCCGTAGGGTCGACTGCCCCCAAGGCAGAAAGTAATGATTTTCGCTGAGTTGGAAAAGTTTGAAGGACTTATAAGACTGACATGGCAGCCATGGATTGTGCTAATTCATTGACCAAACTATCATTATGAGCCGCCCTAGCCTGTGGGTTGTGGACATTCCTGCGCAATTGGATGCAAGGGATGCGAAGAGGTGGTTCTGTGTTAGGGCGAGGGATCACCAATGGGGGTCCTATTGGTGCAGGGATTATTTCCGGGGGTGTGGGAGGAGACTAAACGGATGCATGGTATTGACGATTACGTGTCTGTAGAAGGATTTCTTCCTCACTAGTGAGGAGAATAGTACGATCTGTGGGATTGTTTGGGTTGAGATATTGTCCCAACTGTGGTGGACTAGGCTGCATGTCCTATTGGGTGTTCATCACTCCTTGGTGTGGAATGGGATTTCGTAGCACTGTTGGGGGTGGTTGTTGCACGTATTGTTGTGCGGCCTATTGAGGGGTAAACGGTGCTGGAGCGTGTGGTCCATTTCCTGAGTCTTTCATTCATTTAAAATCAACAATTTGGGGGCAATGATGAGTATAATGATCGAACTCACCGCCAAGGGCACAAGGGAAGTTGGTTCAAAGATTATTGTTATTTTTCCCTTGACGCTTGTTGTTGTTGCCCCCTTGGGGGTTCTAATTCCATTGGTTCTGGGTGCCCCTAGTAGATTGGTTCTGTTGGGGGTGATTCCCGCCTTGACCTGAGTTGTTAGTGTTCTGGTTTCTTCCTTTCTTTTTGGCATTATTCGACTGATGGGTTGGATTTTCCGTATTTAGTTGTTTGAAATTTTGATATTGTTGAATGGGAGAGGGTTGAACAAAATTCACCCCAGCGTGTTGGTGTCCTTGTGGTGGAGCCATGGGCGGTGGAGGACCAAGAAATGGAAAGTACGGATTATGTGGGGGTAATGATTCGTAAGTTACATAGGAAGGTGTGGCGTTTTCGCTAGTACTTAGAGTATAAGCTAAGGTAAAGGGAGTACCAAAACTTGTTTGGATTGGTGGGTGTATTGTGGGTGTCGATGGTGGTCCACTGATGGGTGGAGGAAGGGAAACAGGGTATGGTTGTTGATAAGGAGGTGGTGGATAATAAATGGTTCCTCCATATGCCGACGGATATTGCAGTGTGCCATACATTGGTGACTGTTGGGGTTGTGGATTGTGGTGTGTGGTGTTACCAATCAATCCATTTGCTGAGTGAGACATCCCAGGTTTGTCTTGGCCAAATGGTACAGGTTTTGGGAGGTCAGGAAGTACTATGTACAAGTACCCTGATTGTGAATAGATGAGGTCGTATTGTTGAACCTTACTAATGGCTTCTTCTTCTAATTGAGGGAAGGTGGAAGCCACATCTTTACCAAGGAGAGAGACAAGTGATCTGAAAAACCAATCAAGTCATTGTTGTTTGGTGGTTTCAGCTTTGCACAAACTACGTCGTCGATGCCACTCGTGAATCTGATTAGCGATATGTGTGGCCGAGGTTTGTTTAAAATTAGAGAGTATTTCAAGACCATTGTCATGGCGGATTGGTAATTGGAAGAAGGTAAAAAATGCTTTGGCCAAGGACTCGAAAGTTGCATGGGACCCCGATTTTTCATCTACATACCATTTGGCTGATGGGCTAGCGAGTGTGTGTTGAAATAATCGTAGTCGGACAGAATCATCCATAATGCTGTTGGAAGAGCACCATAAGTGGAAAGTCATGACATGGTTGGTAGGGTCATCCCTTACCTTTCCTTCAAACTTGGGGATGTATGAAGGTAGTTTGGTAGGCATTGCAGGCCATGTGGGGTCATGCAATATAGGATAATTTGTGAGTTTGCTTAGATATGGTATGTTAAGAGAGGCCAAATATGGCATCTGGAGTGGTGGTGAAGGATTAGTTCCAGCCATGGTGTGAGTGTTTTGTGAACTTGACCCTTGAGGGGGGATAGGTGGGTTGGTACTTCCCCCTTGAGAGGAAGTTGGCCCCCTACTTCCGTGTAAAGGAGAGCAAGTGGACGGTGGACCTTGGGAATTGGACCCAAGTAAGGTGGAACCAAGCAAAGATGATCCTAAGATAGTGGCACTCACAGGGGTGTGAGAAGGTGGTGCCGATGAGTTGGCAAGACTAGGAACTCCCCCTAAGATAGGAGGGAGGTTTAGCAAGTGTCTAGAATGACGGGGATTCTGTGGGTCCCCTATGATGCCCGACTAGCTGAGTGAATGTGTGCGAATGGTGGTGAGAGAAAATAAATAAACAAGAGCCTTTTGCTGCAATTTTTTGAACTTTACACAATATATATCCAAATCAAAATGTAATCAGAAGTGCATCATACACAAAGTGTTGTGATAAAGAAACATATATGTGGATAAGTGGATTTTGTCCACGTGGGGGAACAAAGAAAACAAATGCTTGTGTCCTAAAAAGATGTAACATCCTTCCACTCAAAAATAGCACTGGACCTTCCAATAACACTCAACAGTGGGGTCTGAAGCCACCAGAAGAGAAGCTAGTGAAGGATGAAGCGATTAGTTATAATGAGGGGTAAATGGGGAATATCCTGAAAGAGCTGGCGATATTTCCCAATAGCCACACAAAATTCGATCAAGGTGCAATTGCAGCCCACAATTGCCACTTGGGTAGATGTCTTAAAATTTGGTCACTAGGTACCTCGGTCAAAGTGCGACATTTAGATTTTTGGCCTAAGAAATGGGTCACGGGCTGGATCCCGTCCAAGAGGTGGGTGCCTCAAGGGGGGATGCACAGAACAACCAGACCTCGGCCTTCAACCCTTCATGGGTATCTCCCTACCTTATGGTGTTAGGAACACTTGACTTGGAGGATTTAAAGTTCCCTATTTGACAACTTCTATTGTTTTGACAATGTGAGAACCAGATAACAGGGAGTTATTTGGATGCCTATCCCCGAAATCCTACCTAGACTACAAAATTTCTTTTGGCACCTCCTGTGGAGGAAAACTTAGTGAGTTTTTAGAAATTTTTTAGATGTGGTTTGTTTGAGAGACTGGGGGTGTGAGCCAACCTCGTTGAAATTAAATGGGAGTGGATAGTTTCATCAAGAAAAGGGTGGGGTGTTTCAGAATCCCTTTGGAGGAAACTTGCTTTGACCTCCATGTTTCGATATGAAAACTATGTGAGTGATAAGTGACTTTTGTGTGTGAATGAGTGAAAGTGTGCCAATGTTTTAATGAATTAGGTGTCACCTTGCTGCATGTGGACTTCGCTTGGTCCTTACAAGTGTTGATTACCTAATTAACTAAATGCC
>ML787796.1:191839-207834 GCA_009831015.1 Picea engelmannii
TTTTAATGAATTAGGTGTCACCTTGCTGCATGTGGACTTCGCTTGGTCCTTACAAGTGTTGATTACCTAATTAACTAAATGCCTTTGGTACAACCTTGCATAATTCAAAAGTCCCTAGGAAGCTAGCATGTGGACATGTGGGTCCTTTGCTATTCCTTTAACTCCCTATTGTGATTTAATCTAAGAAAGATTTGAAACTATCCTAGATCGTGATCATGTGGGCATGTATGGGCCCGTTACAAAACCTTTAAACTTCCCTAGTGATTTAATCTAAGAAAGTAAATTCCAACACTATCCTATCTTTGTAGCATGTGGGCATGTATGGGCCTGTTACAATCTTGAGATGTGTTTGAAAAATAAACTAAGAGGAGTCCCGATGGGGCTGTTGTCCTCTCCTAAAGGTTTTAGTCTTTTTAAGGGAGATGAAATTGTCCTACAACCTTTTTCTGATTCTCAAGTTCCCTTTGAAGCACGAGAGAAGAGCATACTTAAATGATTGTTATCCAACTTCTGGTCCCAATGCAAGTTTTATGTGATTACAAATGATTCCAACTTATACTTTTAGTCAAAGCAAGCCATCCATGTGGCAAAATGAAAGCAAAAGAGGAAATAATGATTTTAAACCCCCTAAGTGCCTATGTGTTTTGACTAATCTCTTTATATGGAGAGAGAACTAAGTGTGGTGCAGATTACAACATGCATGAAATCCTTTTTAAGAAGGCTAGGGGCCTTCCCCAAATCACAAACAAGCTTACAATGTGTATTTTTCTGCACAGGTGCGCGGGTCTCAGAGTAGACAGGGGCGCACTGAGTGCCTGTGCGCAAACCAAAAAAGACTTTTGGGCATAGGTGCGTAGAGGGCGCTGAACAACACAGTAATTTTTGTGCACATGCGCACGATGCACGACTGTGGGCCAATAAACCCGCGCACACCAGACACACGGCCGTGAAGAAAATTCCTGATGGAATTCTCTCAATTCAGCTTTGAATTGGATGTTTTGCAGGTCGGCTTGGGCCGGTTAAGGCACTTGCAGGTTAAATAAACCAAAAGAAGAGCTAGAAAAACCCAAATGGGGTTGGAAATTGATACCTTTCCCTAGCAGAGTCGCCAATCTGTTGCACCTCTTTTGTCACCTAAATGAGCAAAACATAGGTGCTTACAAGCTTAGTTGGGTTAGCTAAGCAAGATAGTAGTAAAGGAAAGGGTTAGAAAAAGAAACATAAAAGACTAAGATAATAATTAAACTAAGAAATGAAAGAACAACTAAACTATTGAGCATAAGGACATAAGAACAAAAAACCAATAAGACTCATGTCACAAATGGAAATGATTATATTAGTGAAAAGAAAACACCAAGAAGAAAGAGGACTTTGGGTCCCTTCTTCCTCCAAGGGAGGGCTCTTGGACCCCCACAACTAAGCTCTTATTACAACTTTGAAAGAAATGGTGAAAGAATCCCAAGCTAATCCACTCAAGAGGTGAGATGGATTGCCTAAATGTAATGATGCTAGTATACTCTTGATGAGAAAAGAGGATTCCTCAAGAGAATAACATCAACATAACCTTGCAAATGAATTCCTTGAAAATGTAGTGCACCCATGGCCTTGTTTTATAGCACCACTTTGAGGTATTGTGCAACCAACTTTAAGTGTGAAAAGGGGCTATTTAGGGCATTTTTAGGTCTTTGACTAGCCACCCAGTCGGATCCAACCGAGATTTGGATGTCAAATCAACTTGGAAGCTGAACCAGAAGTGGGTGGAAGTCTGACCAATCTCATAAATGCATCGTTCTCAGATGTGCATGGCTTTTAGCAACCACATTCATGCATCATGCGCATGTGCATGTTTCTTGCGTTTCTGGATGGCACATGTGCGCGCGCGCCCTGTGTAGTCATAGCGCACCTTAATTTTATCACTAGTTGTATAGTTTTGAACCTTTTGGAAATGATTTTTTAGTAATTTTGGTCCATGGGTGAACTCATAACTATTTGAAGCTACTGGATTCCTGTAACCATTTGCGGATGAAATTTCAGTGATAACACACATATTTACATAGTGATGGAACCGACATAGGTCCAAACACATCATTTTTCACCCACTGTAATACTCCCCTTGATCTCATATCACCAAGGGGGAATCTTAATCAATTTTGCTTCCCATATAAGCAATGTTAGCATAAATCAAAATCTAGAGAGAAATTGGACATACCTTCAAATATACCCTTACCATGTAGTACTGGAAGTCCCTTCTCTCCAATATGTCCTAGTATTTGATTCCACAACATAGTCTTTTCTCTAGAGGTTGTCAAGGTTTTTCCTTCATCAAATCCAATGTCAGGAACAATGGAACTATTGCAACCCTCACTAATAATGACTCCTTAGAGATTATACATAGTTCCAATCTGAACTCCCATCATCAAAACCATTGCTCCTCGAACCATCATGTATGTTTGTGTTTCAAATACTATTGTTACACATGCATCGTTCATCTTACTTACAAAAATCAAATTTCTGGCTAATCCTTGGATGTGTAGAACACTAGGGACTATTCTAATCCTACCATCCATGATCTTCAACTTGACTTTTTCTTGTCTTGTGATTTTGGTTGTTGAGTAATATCCTAGAAAAACATCACCCTTGTCATACCTTTCATACTTGCAAAACCACTCCCTGTGAGGGGTCATATGAAAAGATGCACCTGAGTTGACCAACCACGCCTCATGATCTATGTGTGTGCTTTAAGAAGCCAAGTACACATCCCCTTTTTCATATATGGAGGTTTTTTCTTCTGTAGAAGAAGCATCATCAAATTTCTTCCATCTCTCAAAACTTTTGGATCTACAATGTTTCTTGTAATGCCCTTCTTTTCCACATCTCCAACATACCTTTACAAATTTTCTAGAAGATTTAGATCTTCCTCTAGATCTAGATATCCCACTTGAAAACTTATTTTTATTTCTTTTCTAGGAGTGTCCTCTTACAAATAAGGCATTTTTGCTCTGTCCTTCCATGTTTTCTTGCCTCATCTCTTTTGAAAACAAGGATGAGACCACATCATTGAAGCTTAAAGAAATTGCATTACTACCTATGGATACAACCAGACTATCCCACGAGTTTGGTAAATAGCACAATAAATTAATACACTTATATTCAACAAAAATATTAATATCAACAAACAATAACTGACTTACCATTGTATTGAAGGCATTCAAATGCTTTGTCACCGAGTCTCAATCTTTCATCCTCAAGCTGCACAACTTCTTCCGTAGGAATAGTTTGTTTATTATAGACTTAGACTGATATAAAGACCCTAACTTGTCCCATAATTCCTCGGTCATAGCTTCCCATGAAACATTCAATAATATTGAATCTAAGAGACACGATTAGATTGTACTCTTTGCCTTCCGATCCAACTTTTTCCAGTCTTCTGTTGACATTCTCGTAGGTGTTGTGTTTGGATCCACAACAATCCATCAATCTTTGTCTACCAACAAATATTCCATCTTGAGCTTTCATAGCTCAAAAATTTTCTCATTAATTTTTTCATCTCTAGTTTTGAATTTCTCACCATTTCTTTTCACCACAAGAATCGATACGATATAACCCCCACTATAACAAGGTATATCACAGACTCGAGCCAAACTCTTAGCCATAAAGGCATCCCCATAAATCCAATAACTACTCTGATACCAACTATAAGTTCTTAAAACTTTTAAAGTAATGCAATGCACACACAGATTCTTAAAACATAAAAGAAAACAATTGCAATTACACATATACACATAGATTTACCCTGGAAACCCAAACCGGGGAAACCAATATCCTATTTAAAGAAACACCTCTAATTCTTATTCATCATCATCCAAATTATATATATATATATATATATATATATATATATATATATATACCAAAACCCCTAATGCATTGACTCGGATTAGACTAGAACTTTTATTCCTCAACCAGAATTAGAAAACCATGGACTGAAATACCATGTACCACTAAACCGCCAAAGGAAAAAAACCACCCCTATTAAAGGTGAAAAACCACCCAAACAATTGGCGAATAAACCCATAAAAACAAGACCTACAATCATGCAAAGAATATAACACATACCTAACAATGAGCACAAGGTAAAGATCATACTTTGATTGAAAGAATTTTTAGGTTCTTTTTGTTGTGTGCATGTGCATGTTTTGGTAATAGAATTATGTCAAGTGCTAAAACAATGTTGAATAATGTAAGCACATAAAATATTGAAGGAACAACAAAATCAACAAGTACTAAAAAACTAAGTTTTTTTTCATTACCTACAACATTCCTTGAATCTTTTAGGTGCTAAACAAACAAAAAAAATAATGTTAAGTTAATTAATAATTCCTGAAAATTGAATTTAGCCAATATTGTTTTAGAAACAAGCTAGAAACTCCTAACCAATAAAAATTATGAAAGGTCACATGGGTATTAATTATGATATTAGTGATACTTTTGAGTGTCATGTGGTCACTAGAACAAAAAACATGGGCGAAGGCACACTGAGGTCATGTACCGACTATACAACCAACCGTTTAATGCATAAATTAGGGGAAACAACAATATAGTGAATAATAAACCAATGGAAAGTCAATTAAACTTGAAAAGTCACCTAGGAAGAGTAGATTGTAGCATGTGGTCCCCAAATCTCTTCACGGGAGGGTCCTTTGGCCTCCCTTATTCCTCAATTTATTTATGGAATGTTGTAAGTAGAAAACATCCTCTGTCCATGGCCATTATATATGATATATGCTTAGTAATTATCAAATCTATTGTGGGAATGGAGAAAGTAATGAACAAGGGCTCTTAAATACTATGTAATTGAATCCCAACAACATAACTCTACATATTTGAAAAAATTTCCTCTTGTAATTGCATAGCCTTTCCCACCTATTTATATCTTGGGATAACCATCACTACTTCCAATCCACCATAACTAATCCATAATTGATCATTATATAAATTGTCATCTATCTTGGTACTTTTGGGGTGGAAAATTTGGAGGAATTGGCTTGCAGGGCCCATTTTAAATGTATGTCCCAATGTAAATTTGGGGTTTGGAAACTTCCAGAGCCATTTTGATGCATCGAATGAAACTATTTGGGGTCAAAAATTTGTAAGCATATCTCCTAGCCCCTCATCATTATTCTACATGTGGAATTCTCTCTAACAATGCAAAAATCACCTCAATCAGAGTTTGTATGAGAAAGTTATGCCTCTTGCAAGTTGACCTACATTGTTAACCACCATGGTTCTAAGTGGATGCCACATCAAACCCTATTAATCACACATGTAGGGATAGTCAGGTGTGGAGTTTCAATAATATTCTATAAGGTCAAAAACTTGACACTAATTAAGGGTTGAGGCACACAGAAACTCTAACCCTAGACAACTAATAGGCTATGCTAAATATCAGGCCACTAGGAAGATAAGGGGTTCCATTCTTTTATTATTGTACTTGTTCCATAGTTGAGTGGAGCATTTAAGAAAGGGATTTGAGATAATAACAAAGGAGGAAGAAGATTCTATAGAAACCATTCATGCCACAGTGTCATAGGAAACTCCATAGTGAGTTTCCCTTTCTTTGTATTTGCATTTCCATAACTAAATAAAAGAGAAAAAAGCATAGTCCTCACCTTCTAGCTAGGTTTTCTCCCATATCAGGTTTTCCATGATACATATTGTGTTCATTTGTGTGGAAGGTGTGTTCTTTTTCTTGTTCCTTGTTTTTTTTTTTTTATTTCAAATATTTTCATAAATTTTGAGCCTTAATCTAGTAATAATATAGGATCTAAGGAATTAAATTGAATAATTAAATATTTGAAAATATTGCAAGATCTCTTGTGAGGAATTGTTCCAATGGAATATCCATAGTAGTTTGCATATCATATTGGTATCATTGAAGTTTTCTTTGGGTTATTTGTGGGAAGTTGCAGGATCCATGAATTAGCTTAAGAAGGAAGTCACAAAACCTTAGCCATAGTATATGAGTCAAGTCATAACAACCCTTAGGATGACACAAAAGAGAGA
Organism: Picea engelmannii; assembly: GCA_009831015.1. Taxonomy (NCBI): domain Eukaryota; kingdom Viridiplantae; phylum Streptophyta; class Pinopsida; order Pinales; family Pinaceae; genus Picea; species Picea engelmannii. The sequence goes on from ML787796.1 coordinate 197,903, forward strand.
TTTATGAGGATGGAAGAGAAAGTCACTAATATATGTCACAACATGGCCCTCCTCATGACAACTCTAGTGAACAAGTTCATACCTTTCGTGGAGGTTGGTGGCTCTAACTCAAAAGTTGGATAGAATGAGAATCAGGGAGATAGTGAGGACCTAAAAAATGAGTAAAAAAAATAGCCCAAGAAAGAGAAACTAAGTTCTAGTGCCATCACTCCTTCACAACCTCTGTTTAAAATGGAAGTAAAAGTAGACATCAAGCCCTACCAAGGTGATATTGATGATTTTAAGTTGAAACATTGGTTGCAATAGTTATAAGCATATTTCGGTGTCCATAATATAGACAAAGAAAAAAAAATCATTAGCAGCTGAAACTAGAGGACCATGCACTAAACAATACAAGGAAAGGACTCTATAGAAGAGGTTTTTAGTGTTACAAAATTGCCAAAAATTGTCAAAACAATCTCTGTGAAAACATATGTTTTTGGTATCGAATGTTTTTGCGAAGATTATAATGGAACTTCATTATAACTAAAAAACCGTTGGTGGGCAGAGCTTGTAGCATATGTTTTTCCAGTTGGTGCGCTTCATGGTCTATATGCACCGGTGCATTCTCAAACATAAAACATCTATGCATACATTACACCGAAAGCACCAGGCCTGTCCTAAAATATTGGAGCATCGATGCATTTATACAAAATAACACACCAGTTCTTTAATAAAAACAACGCATTGGTGGAATCTATGATACCAAGCACCGATGCATTCTATAACTTAAAGCACTGGTGCTTAACATTACAAGAAAGCACCGGGGCTGTCCAAAAAAAATTGGGGCACCAGTTCTCTTATAAGTAATAACACACCGATTCCTTAATAAGAATAAGCCACCGAGTGAATCTATGATACCATCACCGATGCATTAAAAACAAAACCCTATCGGTGCATGATATCTAGAATGCACCGAGGTGGAAGTGCAATACATAAGCACCGATGTGTTTATTAATGAAATGCATCGATAAAGGTTTATTATTATTATAATTGTTGGTTAAAATAGTATTAAGATCGGTGTTGGTTTCTTGTATATCAACACCGGTGTGGATGTAATTACGACACTGGTGCATTATATCTTGAAACACACTGATGATGTTTATCGTTAAACACACAGGTTGTCATTTTATCTTTTTAGAAACACTGATCTGTGACATTGCACAATTATTGTTAGTTTTTAATTCCATTGTTCATCGAAAAATTGACATATATCCTATAATAGTATTCATATAAATTAAATTTTGATTAGTGCATTTGGATATGATGTTTGGATCAATTTGTTATATCATCATATTTCACATCTCTTCATTATAATATTTAATCAACAATGTAACATTTCACAACAACATTGGACAACGCAATAGAATAAAATAAAACATATTTTATTATATATGAATAATAGGCTCTTTGTCATACAAAATTGGTCGACACTTATTGGTAACCCCTTTTCTTTCAATTGGGACACTATGTCCATTACATTAAACAAAATGTCTGATTTTCACAAACAATTATTTCAAAAAATACAACAACTTGCATTGAAATCCAAATATATTAATCATCATTCTTTTCTGGAAGTAGGTGCTTGAGCTACTTCCATGACTTGGGTTATTTGGTCAAATGTTTTGTTGATTGTCTAGATTTTTCCCCTCTTATTCAAATGAATCCATCTACAAAAATAAAATAAAGTGTAATGAGTGTATCTACATTGGTGAGAATAATGAAAATTGAAATAAATAATATACAGGAATATAAATTGAAAAGCGACATTCCATAGCAAGAATTGAGTCATGAATGATACACATATTTTCAAAACCAAATCTCATGCCTTCTTTCAACAACTCTTCTGTTGGCACATTTCCATACTTTGTTTCCTGCAAGTTTTATACCCCATAATAAATCATAGATTTAATATAAAATATATTTTTTGTTCCATTAATTATAAAATGAGAGAAGTAAAACAACATACGATACTTACAAATTCCACAATTAATTTTTGATATGCTAACATATACTCACAACCCTTAATTAACCCAATGTCAATCAATTCTTGCGATGGATCGTCTTTGTATGTTAGCACCTGTTTGAAGACATTCAAGGATGGTTGTTCTAAAATAAATTAAAATATACAAAAATGAAATCTTAAGTTAATGTTATAAGGAAATAACAATTACTCACAAACTTTGTGATCAAACCTTTTCTTCGTTGTTGTCATGTTTTATGTGTTGAATGGGTTCTGTTTTGTTTTGTTTTCTGCAAGGAAATTCTTGAAAATTAATATTTAATGCTAAATTATTTATTTTTATGTACCTAATATAAAATTTCAATGATTTCATACATTTGAAGCATGTTGTTGTTGAGATGGCTCCTCCTACGATGCAATTATGTCCATTTCTTTTACCATCTCCTTGTACATTTTTTTTGACATTCCTATTGGTATATTTGGGATATCAGCTCATTGATCCTTTGAGATTTTCATAATATTCCTAGAAAAAGTAACATGACAAAAAAACATTTTTATATTGATATATGAAAACTAAATATAACAAAATTGACATTAATAAAGAAATGGTTTATAGTAATATATACATATTCTAGAAAATCATTTTAGGAATATTACTTTTTGAATGATTCTTTTTTGTTGTTGTGTGTTTTTTCTATTGCAAGTCTGATAGGTCTCATTGACCATCGCTCTGTAAACGCTTCCTGTAGTTTAGATATAACCTGGTTCTTGGAATCATTGGATTGATTTCTATATTGTAAGTGGAAAGTAAATCTATATGTTCGTTCCACTTTATCCCTCATAGTTTTGTAAAAGATTTTCCCCTTTTCATTAACGTACAACACCACTCCAGATGAGTTAAGGACCAATTCATCATCATTTACATCTTCTATAATTTTTATTTTCTTAGGACAACATTTAGTTCCTTCGTTGTTGGTCCCTGTAGAACATTAAACACATGTGAATTAATAGATTGTTTGAAACATGTTATCTAATATTTTTAAGTATATTATTAATGAAAATTCAAAAAAGGACTCATATTGAATAATTTTTTTTTATTCACTCGATTCTTCCTTTTGCAATTTTTCCATCAAGCTTTTATGCTCTTCTGCACTTAGATCACAAAGAATCTTATCGAGCTTCCTCATTTTATGGCTTTGAAGGACACACACTAACCAATACACATTACTTAAACTTACATATAGTTCAAACATATTAATTTTGTATAGAATTTACAAAAAACTTGTCTTTTTAACATATTAATTTTGTATAGAATTTACAAAGAACTTGTCTTTTTTGCCTTTTTGGATGTTTTATCATTGTGTCGATCATAATTTTTGTTACTTGAACTATTCTCACACATTTTTTTTATCAATATATATCCTGTACCATTCAATACACAAGCTATTAAATATATTTTATAAATAAATCACATAATTTTCTGCAAATTTTTTTTTCTGATGCACTTTCATAATACAAAAGCATTGGTGTGTTCCATATATGAAACACACCAATATCAAAAATATATTTTTTAAAAGATATAAATTACAACAATGTGATATGTATCGTTATCAGCGTCAATCCAATAGAAAAAAAATAAAAATAAAAATATCATGAACAAATAAAATTACACATCGATGAACAATTTTTTTTTAATTATGTTACAACATTACCAATGCGTTTTATCCGAAAGCGCACCAGTGCGTTAGATTCAATTAGGTGCACCGATTACCCGAAACAATTTTTTAAAAAAATGTGACAGGGCCGAGAGGGTTTGGATCCGATGCATCACATGCCAAACGCCTTTTATATGGAAACATAAACCCATTAAATTTAAAATGCTTAAAATGAAACGTTGTAATTATGAAGTGATAGAGGAAGTTAAACCCTAAGGTGAAATTTTGTAGTCACATAAGCAAGAAGAAGCAAGTGTTTAAGGTAAGTATGAAATTTTTATTTTGTTTTTCTAAATTTTAATTAAATATAAATAGAGATACAAATTGTAAAAAAAAATATTATTAAAATCAACAGTAAAATTTAAAAATTTTACTATGCAGGGTTTTGAGTGAATCACAAAACCCTTCAAATTTTGATTTTCTAAATAATTTTGTTGCTCCAAAAGGGTTTTGAATGAATCACCATACCTTTCAAATTTTGATCTTCTGAATAAGTTTCCTGTTCCAAAGTATTAATTTGCTACTCCATAGTGCTCCCTTGTATGTCTCTCTTGTAAATCTCTCCAATCTAAATTTTGGAAAAATAATTAAACACTGAATAACTTAATATCAAGGAAAGATTTTATGAAAAGGGTTTTAAATGAATCACCATAACCTTCAAATTCTAATATTCTAATAATCCTGTTGTTCCAAAATATTCTGCTGCTCCACAGTGCTCTCCGATATGGCTCTCTTGCAAATCTCTCCACTATAAATTTTGGTAAAATAATGAAACAATGAATATTTTTTTACTATTTAAATGACTTTATGAAATTAGATTTTAAATTCCCGCTCATTTTTCAATTGTAAAAAAACAAAGTCGTGCTTTTTTTTAAAGTTTTTCGAAACCCTGATGCATCTATTAATATAATGCACCAGTTCCTTTTTGTATGCAACACACCGATGCACTTAAAATTTTTGGAGCACTGATATCAGGTAATTCTTTTTTATTTATTTACAAACCGATGCGACTCATAAATAAATGCCCCGATTCTTTATATTGTTATATACGCACCAATGCATGTTGTTTAAATAAGTGCACCATTATGCTTTCAAAGTTATATGAATTTTTATTTGCACATAAAATAGTATATTCATCTTAAATTATCTTTTAGGATGCATCCATATGATTTACATTACTCCATAGTATACATTTTCCACTTAAAGTCGCCTTATTCTAAAAAAAATATTGTTGATTTTGCTCAAATGCAGGGAGAAAAGATTATAATAGCAAATGGCCAATTTTTTAAATTCTAGCCTGTTCCATATTGCTCAAAGTCCATCGCGGAGTTCTCCCTTTCCATCTCTACTAAGTTCATATTTTATTTATATTTAAATTATCTAATTGAATTTAATTTTTTTATCCTTGTCAATCTAAATAAAAATGTATCCAAATTTGCAGGATCCTGATTCAGAATCGAGTTCAGATGCATATAATATTCCACCAATTCAAAAACAACAGAAGCTCTTATCAGGCACAACATACCGCAAGAAGTTGGTAGATGAAAATGGACAATCGCTTTATGTTGTCAATAGTAACATGCCACTTCTAGCCGCAATATTGGGTCAGTGACGATAATAATTAATGTTGGGTATAATGTGATTTGAACAAACCAATTGCATCGTGTTTACTAATATCATCGATGTACTAATGTTCAATATTTTTGAAATTAGGATTCTCAATCTGAGCGACCTACCTATCATCTTCCTTTGCACTCCACTACAATGTCAAATCGAGAGAAGGTTGCAATAAGAGCACAACTCAGAGAGGAAGCATACCAAGAATGGTTGAATAAACCACCTATTCAATTCCCACTACATCCAAATTTACCAATTATGAATGACTACAACAATAGTAGTTCATCACAAGTTGGCAATGGAGCCAATGAAATAGAGGTTGGTATGGATGATTATTTATGGGATACAACTGTCATGGAGATAATTTTGTTAGATGCATTCTAGAATTTTGAGGGAGGGGATGATGCTCATATCATTGATACCTTATTCGAAAGTCTGAAATATTCTTCCATTGCCCCTCTCTTTGGACCTATCTAGTCAAAGTCTACCCAATTTGGGATAACAATGTTATTGTACAACTTGAAAGCAAAGTTTGGCATGTAAACCACATGTTTCTCAACAATATTGAGGTAACTGACCATCATTAAGTCCCTCATAATTTGATAAATATTTTCACATAATCAACATTAAAAAAAATCGATTTTATGAACTTTAAATGCCATTGTACATTTTTATTTCCCATTGGCTGCATGTTATTCAAAGATAAGGTTCTTCCGAGTGATAATGTCTTGCCCGGTAACTGAGAAGAGGTAAAGTAGATGTTGAAAATATTGGGTGTTGAGTACATATCATATCATGCAAGTCTAAATGATTGTATTCTATATATAGGAGAATATGCACACAAGGAGATATGTCTGAAATGTGGGCATGACAAATATCATAAATAAAATAAAAAGGGTAAATCACATGGTCCTCCTCATAAGATATTGAGGCACATGCCTATAATCCCAAGGATTCAAAGGATCTTTCGTTGCAAAGAATTAGCTATATTGCAGGGATGGCATGCCTCACACAGAAGTGAGTTAGGAGTTATGTGAATCCCAACAATTTAAAAAACCATGAAGCATATAGAGGATACATGGCCCAAAAAATTCAAGGATGAAGTATGAAGTCTATGACTCAACATAACCATGGATGGAGTCAACCCATATTCCATCAAAAAAACCAACTATTATGTTTGGCATGTAGTAGTGATCAATAACAATATCCCCCCATGGTTGTCCGTGAAGAATGAACATCTTATGTTGGCTCTTATAGTCCCTGGTAGAAGAGAAGTGAAGAATATGGATGCCTACCTACAACCATTGGTAGATGAATTGAAGGAATTATGGGAAGGGATACATGTATACGATGTATCAAGACCCATCACAACAGAGAGGAGTTTTACATTGTATGGAATATGTGCTTACACCACACATGATTTTCCAGGCTTAAGAGTTTTCTCTGGTAAATTATATGTTTATTGATTTGTTTATATACGTAACAATATTTTTTGGCATATTTAATTCGTTGTGATTATTCTGATCTTCAACACTAACATGCTCTGTATACATTAATAATATCACAGGTCTTGTCACAAAAGGCTATCATGGATGTAAATGTTGTGGACCTTCTCTGAAGGCTAGGTAGTCCAACCACCTGCGAAATCCAGTGTACGACTGCTCCAGGGTATTCCTCCCAGAACAACACCCTTACAGAAGAGAAACATCCACTTTCAATGGTAAACCAGAGAGAACCCAAAGTTCCACAATAATGACACCAACAAAATGACTTAGAGCATTTGAGAGAGAGAATGAAAAGGAGATTACATAAATGTTCAATTCAAATGGGGAGCCTATGTTTGATGATCTAGAATTCTTCAACACCTATGTTGAGAAATTTCCCATTGGGATGAAAAGGAAATTTGTCTTTTATGAGCTCCCATATTGGGAGCATCTTAAGATTGCTTATTTACTAGATCCCATGCATATATTTAAAAATGTTTCATCTTCTTTATGGAGGCACATATCATCAAAAGAAAGTGACACATTGGTTGTTAGGAGAGATCTTATTTCTTAAAAAATTAAAAAGAAACATTGGCCAAGAAAAGAAAGTAGATGAGAGGTTGGTCCCTCTTGGTCTTTCAATCAAGGTGATGTATCATGGATATTGAAGAAATTTATATTGGGTGTGAAGGTGCCTTCTTTATATGGGTCCTTACTACGATGCAAATTCACTATGGAATACCATTTGTCGGGGTTAAAATCACATGACCATTTGAACCTTCTAAGAGTACGTATGTCAAAAACATGATTTTAGTATTTGTTTTATAAATCCATGCCATGGGATAAAACATAATTCAATTTTTATGTGTTTACTTTGTAGTGTCATTATCCTTTGCTCATGCATGGGTGTGTGAACCATGACTTCCTCGAGGACCTACAACATGCCATATCTAAATTATCTGCATTTGTACGTTGGATCACATCAAAGGAGATTCATATGGCTAGCATTCCACCGTGGTGTCAAGAGATAGCTGAGATTGTTTGTATGTTTGAGAAGGAATTGCCGACGAGTTTCATGAACTTGCAGGTTCATCTTCTAATTCACCTAGTAGATGAGGTTTAATTAGTCGGAGTGGTCTCTTTTCATTGGATGTTCTTCTTAGAGAGGTACATGAAGAATTTGAAAGGATTTGTTTGACAAAGGGAAAAACCAGAGGGGTCTATGGTAGAGGAGTACATATCATATGAGTCTTTCTATTATTCCAGTGAGTACATCAATCAGATCGATAACACACCATGTGTGGTGATTTGGGACGATGAAAGGGATGAAGACAAAAGATAATGGGAGCTTCTCCAAATGAATGAAAAAAAGGTGCTTGATAAAGAGTAAGTGACTTATCATTTGTCAAATTTCTACATAGTAACTATTCACACTGAATTTCATAATGTATATATCGATTTGATACATACTATATGTCGATTTGATTTCATGAATGTATATATATATATATATATATATATATATATACATCAACGAATTCAAAAATTGATGCCATCAATAAATTCATTCTTTACAGTTCGGAGGAAACACAGTCGTGGGTCGCATTGTACAAACATAAGAGGAGGAAATGGGACAATGATAAGAAATAATTTAGATGGTTGAATGGTAGAAGCATGCCTTATTCTTATCATTTAAAAGAAAACATGCCAACGATATGCCCCAACAGTTGGGTTGTTGACCAAGTCAGAGAGAAATATGGTGCATTCGGTCGTTACCCACGTGCTAAAGAGGATGCACTAAACATAGGGATTGGGTGCAACGACTTGGTAATAATATATTTGTCTACGATTTTAACTTCATAATGCACCTTTGAATTGTAACATCTATATTTTAATTTTTATTGGTCGGCTTATTAGACACATGACACTGTGATTTTTTCACTTTTTTATAGGTGCATTTGTTCTCATCTATGTGGGAATATGGACATCATTTTCACACATAAGATGTCGATGATGGAATCATGACACAAGACTGCAGAGTGGAAGTCGATTTTGACCAATCTAGTCGTGCTAGCCACCACAATCAAAACCTAATACGGGGGACGTTAGGTTAGGTTGGAAAGATACAAGAGATCATTTGAGTGGACTTATCTTCTTTCCAATTTATTATTTTTAGGTTCAAGTGGTGGGACACCTTTGATCGGAATAATGTAAAGGAAGATCGTGATAGTGGGTTGATATGCATCAACTCTAGAAAGATGTGGATGAAGCTAAGGAGCCTTATGTTTTCCAAAAACACTGCAACTAAGTGTTTTTTTACCCATATGTGTTGGATAGGGATTGGTGGTTCATATTAAGACACAACCCTAGATTGAAACATGTTTTTGAGAACAATAATGTTATCATGCCAAGCGAGGAAGATAATGAGGGTGATGAAAATAGAGAGTGATATGTACATGTTTTATTTCATCATTAATATTGTTGTTGTATCTTTTTGTTATATTTATATTATTTTTTATTCATCTTCTAATAGATGAAATCTTAAGTTAATTATAACAAATCTTTGAACAATTTTAGTTGGTTAATAGTCAGTTTGATGCGTAATATGTTTGTCTTTCAAACTATTTGTGATTGCATGGAACGATTGATTGACATAGAATTTTATATTGTTATTTGAACATATTTATATGTCACTGCATGTTTAATTATATAAACATTTAGGAATTAATATCATGATAAATTCGTAAGAATTATTATCATGTTCAAAAAGGCCTCAAGATGTTAGATGTTTGACCCTTTACAAACATGTTATAGAAGCATTGAGACCTAAAAAAGAGCATAGTAACAATGGTGTACTTAGAATTTTGATGTGTATAGAAGGTGATATTTATCCATTTATTAACAATCCTCTTACCCTTGGACACACTCAAGCACTTGTATAAAGAACTTTTGTTAGTGATATTCCTTTGATCCTTATATCTCTTAGGGAAATAATTTTAAGATTTGCATTGTAATTCCTTGCTTGAGCATTTGAGTTGCGAATATTTTAAACCATGCATGAGTTATATATATATATATATATATATATATATATATATATATATATATATATAT
>ML787796.1:209337-231275 GCA_009831015.1 Picea engelmannii
CAGAAATGTGAATATGTGATGTGAATGGACCTTGTGGAAAAGGTCGATGAATGTGAATAATATTATGAATTTATATTGCAGGACTGTTGAGAGGGGATATGCTGAAAAAGAGACCATGATGGCTGCAGAAAGGCGGTGGAAGGCACCTAGAAAGGTGGCGTTAACTTCCACCAAAAATCAATACCGTATTTGGACTCCACTGGTCCGGAGAACCAAAAATAGCTCGCTGGCCCCGAATTAAATGTCTCATAGGCTGGTAGGTAGATGGCTCCTCAGGAATTAATGAGGGATGGGGAGGTGAACCACCCATCCGAAGAGCCATCAGGCCTGACCAGCGCGAGGGAAATCGCTCCACACGCAACCTCTCAAGAGGATAAGGCGTGGGGGAGAAGTGATTGGGGGCAGATGCGAGGGGAGAAAGAGAACTCTGGCGATATGCAGAGTGGGTGATAGTAGAGAGGAAGGAGAGTAACCTTCACTCTTGTTCACTGGAAAACAAAGACACAGTCTCACAACATCGTGGTCTCAGCTCGGGGGTGGATAGTGGTAAATCCGTTGGGAGTCGCTGAGCCTACGGTTGGGTGGAAACAAGCACCCCTCTCAGCATTTGCATAACCCCTGGTGTTACTTTCTGATAAGTGTTTTGCCTTTGGCATCTTGAAATATATGTATGCTGACATTTATGATCATAAGCTGTGAAATTGTGAATGATTTCATTATAAGAATGTCTGTATGGTGTCTTGATCAGTACTGGTAGTTGTATGTTTATATGGAAAGACTACGTATGGATGATGTTCTCATAAATCATTATTTATATGCATACTGATCTAATTCAGACTTCACACCTAGTTCTCGGGAGAGAGATACCCTTATCTGCCTCAGATAGTACCATGGGTAAAACTCCCCATAGAGATACCCTTCTCGAAAAGCCCATCAAGAACCTGGAAAAAGGACGTGAAGGCGTAAGGCCTTAAAAAATCCCTGATAAGTATCGAATCGATGGACGAGATCCCATCGGGAGATCGGTGGTCACTCACGGTCGTCAGATCGGAAGACGAAACTGGAGTGTTAAGCGCCTTAACCCTGAATAGGTGTTGATCGACGGACGAGATCCCGTCGGGAAATATGAGGTCACCCATGACCGTTAGATTGGTAGGAGAAAGGAGGGGGTTAAATGCCTTACCACTTTGCCTTTCTGTGTCTTTGTGGGTAGCGAAGAGATCGGGATCGTATATCCCCAAGGTCCATGAGAACATCTGGACCGTTGATTTTTCCACGTCCATGAAGTCGTGGGAGAATGCACAAGTTAGGAACCTGTCTGAGCCGTCAGATCTTGGATGGAAAACCCGACAGCCGTTGGATCTGTCAGGAGATACTCGAGGGTTAAACCCCTAGTGAATAGGGGCGAAAGCCTTGAAATAGATCTAGACCATCCTATTAAAGGAGGCCACGTGTCATGAGATCTCCCATTTCGGGAAATCGGGAATCGAGAATTCAGGAGTTCTAGTGACGAAAGATCGGGGCATTCCATGGTAGAAACCCCAAAGTAGATTTGGGTCGTCCGATTAAAGGAGGTCACGTGTCATGAGATCTCCCATTTCGGGAAATCGGGAATCGGGAACTCGAGAGTTCTGGTGACGAAAGATCGGGGCATTCCATGGTAGAAACCTCGAAGTAGATTCGGGTCGTCCGATTAAAGGAGGCCACGTGTCGTGAGATTTCCCATTTCGGGAAATAAAGAGTCGGGAACTCAGGAGTTCTGGTGACGAGAGATCATCACTACCCTCTAGAAGAAGGGGACAAAATTCTTGTGGACACAGAAATGTGAAGAAAGATTCCAAACCCTGAAACATCTACTGACCCATGCACCCGTGTTGAAAATCACTGACCCAGACGCTGACTTCCTTGTGTGCATAGATGCCTGTAAGGAAGGGCTCAGAGGAGTCCTTATGTAGAAAAGAAGTGTGATCTTCTATGAATCCCGAAAATTGAATGAACATGAAGTCAACCATGTGACTCATGATCTAGAACTGGCTGCCATAGTGCATGCCTTGAAAATGTGGAGGCATTACCTCTTGGGAAGAAAATTTGTACTTATGACGGATCACTGTGGATTGCGATATTTGTTTGACCAACCAAAGCTCAATGCTAGACAAGCTAGATGGATGTCCCTCCTTAGCGAATTTGATTTTGAAATCAAACACATTAAAGGGAAAGAAAATAGGGTGGCCGATGCCCTTAGCAGAAGCATGAAAACAATTCACCTGGCAGTGGTGAGTACCTGTGAGACAGATGTCAAGAACAGAGTAAAAAATGCACAAGAGACAGATCCCTTCGTTCAGACTGTGACCCTGTACCTACAACAAGAACCCGCTGGAGTAAAATATGAAGGTTACCAGTTGACCAAAGGAGGTCTGCTCACTTACAGAGATAGACTGTACATTCCAAATTGTGACGACTTGAAGAGGTTCATTATGGATGAACTACATAAAAGACCATATACTGGTCACCCAGGATACCATAAAATGATCACTGCCACCCGAAAACAATTTTATTGGCCTGGATTGAAGAAAGACACAGCCAAATATTTGTCCTGATGCATAGAGTGCCAACAGGTTAAAGCATAACATCAACACCTAGTAGGACTATTGCAACCTTTACCCATCCAAGAAAGGAAATGGGAAACCATCTCCATGGATTTTATCACTGGATTGCCAACTTCAACCAAACAGAATGATGCCATTATGGTAGTGGTGGATAAACTGAGAAAGTCTGCTCATTTCATCCCCGTCAAATCAACCTGCAAGGTGATAGATATCACCCAGGTATTCATGAAAGAGGTGTTCAGTCTGTACGATATGCCGAAAGAGATAGTGTCTGACAGAGACACCAAATTTACTTCCAATTTTTGGAAATCACTGATGGCTGGTTTAAAGACCAAATTGTTGTTTAGCACCGCCTATCACCCTCAAACCGATGGAAAGACAGAAAGAGTGAATCAAATATTAGAGGATATGTTAAGGATGCATGTAATGCATCAACCCAGAAAATGGGAAGACTACCTGCCATTGATAGAATTTTCCTACAACAATGGCTACCAAGCATCCTTAAAGATGAGTCCCTTCAAGGTCCTCTATGGTAGGCCGTGTAATACTCCAGTCAACTGGAGTAACCCTGTAAACATGATTTATTTTGGACCCGATATGTTGAAAGAAATGGAACAACAAGTGACTTAGATATAACAAAATTTGAAGGTCGCTCAGAACCGACAGAAAAGTTATGCTGACCAAAAGAGAACTCCAAGAGAGTTCAAAATGGGAGACCATGTATATCTCAAAATTAAGCGCAGAAGGAGTTCCTTGAAAATGGGAGCTTGTGCCAAGTTGGCACCCCGGTATTGTGGACCCTTTGAGGTTCTAGATAGCGTGGGACCTATAGCCTATCGACTAACACTTCCTCCCACAGTAAAAGCACATAATGTTTTCCATGTTTCATTATTGAAGAAATATGTACATGATTCTAATCATATAATTGACTGGTCTGTGATCCAGGTGGAACCGGAGGGAGAATTTCTACCAGAACCCCAATGCATATTGGACAGAAAGGAAACCCCGCTCCGGAACCGAACCATTGCACAGGTCAAGGTGCAGTGGAAACATTTTGGCCCAGATGAGGCTACATGGGAAATGGAGGATGCCATGAAACATGCATATCCGATTTTGTTTGCATCCGAATATGCATGACATGTTGATAAATAGAACATCGAGGACAATGTTCCTTTAAGGGGGAGGGAATTGTAACACCCTGTTTCCCCCAGTTTGTAAAAATAACTGGATTGGCCAAGAACTGTGGAAAACTCAGAAATGTGAATATGTGATGTGAATGGACATTGTGGAAAAGGTCGATGAATGTGAATAATATTATGAATTTATATTACAGGACTGCTGAGAGGGGATATGCTGAAAAAGAGACCATGATGGCTGTAGAAAGGCGGTGGAAGGCACTTGGAAAGGTGGCATTAACTTCCACCGAAAATCAATACCATATTTGGACTCCACTGGCCCAGAGAACCAAAAGCGGCTCGCTGGCCCCGAATTAAATGTCTCGCAGTCTGGTAGGTAGATGGCTCCTTAGGAATTAATGAGGGATGGGGAGGTGAACTGCCCATCCGTAGAGCCGTCAGGCCTAACCAGCGCGAGGGAAATCACGCCACATGTAACCTCACAAGAGGATAAGGCATGGGGGAGAAGTGATTGGGGGTAGACATGAGGGGAGAAATAGAACTCTGGTGATATGCAGAGTGGGTGATAGCAGAGAGGAAGGAGAGTAACCTTCACTCCTGGTCACTAGCAAACAGAGACACAGTCTCATAGCATCGTGGTCTCAGCTCGGGGGTGGCTAGTGGTAAATCCGCTGGGAGTCGCTGAGCCTATGGTTGGGTGGAAATGAGCACCCCTCTCAGCAGTTGCATAACCCCTGGTGTTACTTTCTGATAAGTGTTTTGCCTTTGGCATCTTGAAATATATGTATGCTGACATTTATGATCATAAGCTGTGAAATTGTGAATGATTTCATTATAAGAATGTCTGTATGGTGTCTTGATCAGTACTGGTAGTTGTATGTTTATATGGAAAGACTACGTATGGATGATGTTCTCATAAATCGTTATTTATATGCATACTGATCTAATTCAGACTTCACGCCTGGTTCTCAGGAGAGAGATACCCTTATCTTCCTCAGATAGTACCCTGGGTAAACCTCCCCATAGAGATACCCTTCTCGAAAATCCCATCAAGAACCTGGAAAAAGGACATGAAGGCGCAAGGCCTTAAGAAATCCCTAATAAGTATCGAATCAATGGACGAGATCCCATCGGGAGATCGGTGGTCACTCACGGCCGTCAGATCGGAAGAAGAAACTGGAGTGTTAAGCACCTTAACCCTGAATAGGTGTTGATTGACGGACGAGATCCCATTGGGAAATCTGAGGTCACCCATGACCGTTAGATTGGTAGGAGAAAGGAGGGGGTTAAATGCCTTACCACTTTTCCTTTATGTGTCTTCATGGGTAGCAAAGAGATTGGGATCATAGATCCCCAAGGTCCATGAGAACATCTGGACCGTTGATTTTTCCACGTCCAGGAAGTCGTGGGAGAATGCACAAGTTAGGAACCTTTCTGAGCCATCAGATCTTGGCTGGAAGACCTGACAACCGTTGGATCTGTCAGAAGATACCCGAGGGTTAAACCCCTAGTGAATAGGGGAAAAATCCCCGAAATAGATATGGACCGTCCGATTAAAGGAGGCCACGTGTCGTGAGATCTCCCATTTTGGGAAATCGAGAATCGGGAACTCGGGAGTTCTGGTGATGAAAGATCGGGGAATTCCATGGTAGAAACCCCGAAGTAGATTCGGGTTGTCCGATTAAAGGAGGCCACATGTCATGAGATCTCCCATTTTGGGAAATCGGGAATCGAGAACTCGGGAGTTCTGGTGACGAAAGATCATGGCATTCCATGGTAGAGACCCCAAAGTAGATTCAGGTCGTCCGATTAAAGGAGGCCATGTGTCATGAGATTTCCCATTTCGGGAAATCGGGATTTGGGAACTCGGGAGTTCTGGTGATGAGATATCGGGATGTTCCATGGTGGAAACCCTGAAGCAGTCGTAGACCGACTGATTTCGGGAGGCTACATGTTGAGAGATTACCCGTTTCGAGAAATCGGGGATCAGGGATTCGGGAGTTTCGTTGACAAGAGGTCGGGCTCTCGCCTTGATAAATACCGACGGAAGAGAGAGTGTGGTCATGTGGGAAGAGTTCATATTGACCAAGGCATAACCCAAGGGGCTAATCACCAATTTAGGCTTGTTTGGCACTTCGGTGTTTCGACACTCGAGATACCGAAGGGCATGTTCCCTCGTGCTCTCAAACCCCGAAATCCAGACTTATAAATATCGATATGTTAGCATGTGGTTAAGTCCTGATGAATGGAGAAGATTCTTTTGGAGGATCTCAGGGTCTCTAACAACCGTCAGATGTGAGGAAGAGATGTCAACTTTAAGTTGGGGCACGAATGCGCCTTAGGGTAAGTGGCGAGCAGATCTAGACGACCAAAGTCCACCCGCCCAGATCTACGGATGAGGCTTCATTCCGGAGCCCCCTTGCTGTTCTTCCTTTAGCGGTGAGGGGGGGGTCTGAAATCAAATGCACAACTCTATAATGGTCAGGATTTATTCGCCTTGATCAACGACATTCAGGCGAATTCCGGACCCCCCTTGCCATTCTACCTTTAATGGGGGGGGGTCCAAAATGGTGTGGCGTGTGAAGTGGGACCCGTCTCTTGTCACGTCACCCACCATGTCATGTTTCCCCTCTCGCCACCTATACTCCACTCAACCGCACGACAGGGCCGTTCTTAATGGCCATTTGCTAACCCTGTAGGGATTCACCCCTATTGGCCAGTCACTAACCCTGCCGGGGTTCGACGGTGTTAGAGTCGAACGATTCGACATCCCTATAGCGCTAAGGTGCGAAATACAAAGAGGCACCATGATTATTTGACTTGTGATCATGACCCATGATCACATGGGAGCAGAGAGAGAGAAAGAGCTAGCTTACGCTAGGCCTCTGTAGATATTTCGGGGGCTCTGATTCTGCAGAAATCAATGAAAATTTGATTATGGTAGTGGGTGTGTTACAATCTCCCTCCAAAGCTCCAAGAGCATAGGATCTACCCTAATTACTCGCATCAGCATAGGGTAGACTCCCAACTCAGTCAAAAGTGCACTGAGTCAGTTTCCCAACTCCAACCTGAATCGTGTATCTGGCTTACAGGTGCATGCCGCCTTGTATATGCACCCAAGGACCCTGACCCGCTGCAGCCTCATGCATCATCTCCTCATCGTCATCTGCTAGGAGAGGAGGCATGTCCCTAATGAAAGTGCCAATATATGCAAAAGATATAGTACACAACAATAATTACACAGCTTCATTAAACAATTTAATAAAACAAGTTAAATAACGTGTTAGAATTAATTTTATTGTAATTAAGTAAGACAATAAAATTAAACTAGATTAAATTAAACAAAACACTAATATTACCTCTATCATCTGGTGTGAAGAGAATGTTATGACATCCTCGCCAATCCAAATCCACGTAAGGACACGACACCTTGATGAACATGTGATCTGCCTCACTGCCTAGTAGCCCCAATGCGTTTGGGGAAATCCTGGCCGAAAACTTCGGCTGACCCCTCTTGGGAATCATCTCCCCCCACATGTCCATCCACACATGAGTCCTCAGCCTAGAAGGATGACAGACAAAAGTTGACCTCATCTTCAGAAACCTCTCAAAAAATAAGCAAAACAACTCTGAGGCAAAAGGGAAGTTCAAACTCCCACGTATCATAGTAAGACATTTGTCTAGCGCTATACAAAACTACCGCAAAATAATGGCAGACCATTTGATACACCATGGATTATGTACCAACGAATCAACATAATAAAAAATAGGGAAACTAATGCCCTGCCCATCACTGGTAAATTGTGTTATGGTCATCACTAACAGTGAGAGGCACCTAACCTCCTCTGCACTGAAAGAGGCAATCCACAACTGTCCACTAGACACCTGAAAATCAGCTGTGGATAGTACATCAATCCCAATATATCGTTGAGAGTACATGAGATGACTCTCATATGAAACACCTACTAGGACATATGGGAAATGGGGAAAATCCTCCCCTCTCATGGATATCCCAGTGATAAAGTAAATATTCTCTTAAGTGGGATGGTACCACTGATCTAGACCCACACAAAAAGCATTTCGATGGACATCCCATCGATGGATTAGATGTACCAACAACCCAAAGTGCCCCTTAAGGGATGTAAACTCCTCATAGTACTTAAGGAGGCCTACATTCCTCAAGAGAACATGAGTCGTTGTATTAATAGGGTGAGGGTACAAATCCCTCTCCCTATCCCTCGCCTCCCATTCCTGTACAACATTGTTTAGGTCCACCCTCTACTCTTGTTGCTACTACTGCTCTCTTCGCTCACGTCTTTGCATGATGAACTTATGAAATAAATCAACTTAACTCATACATAAAACATGAAAAAATATACTAAATGAGAAATTTATTTATAAATACAAAAAAATAACTTCCTTCAAAAAACAAGTAAATATCATAACAGGTGTGCCTGAAAAACAATCAAGCATCGCCCAGGGTGTGTACATAACTTGTGAGCACTGCCCACGGTGCGCTAGTGAAAACTAATGCACCGTATAATTTTTTTTATATTATGTTATGTGGTGCGTTGTATAACCCTACTGCACCGGTGCGGTTAGGTAAACCCATGCCCCGATGCGTTACGGTTATCCTATGCATCGCTTAAAATAAAAACAAATTAAAATCCTAACGCACCATAAAACAATTTTTTTAAAATTAGTTAAGGTTGTGTATATACATTCCTTATATGCCCTGGTGTGTTTAAGTAACGAAGGCACACCACCCCAAAAATATTTTAACATTGATGCACCGCCCCATCGGTGCGTTACAACTACCCTACACACCGCTTAAAATAAAAACAAATAAAATCCTAGCACACCGTAAAACAATTTTTTTTAAAATAGTTAAGGCGATGTGTACACGTTCCTTGAATGCATCAATGTGTTTCGATAACGACGACGCACCACCCGACCAATTTTTTAAAATTAACGAGTATGAAAATTTGAAAATTTTGATCTAATTGTTTTGGGCAGTGTGTTCAAGTCGTTCATCTCGCACCACTAGTGGTGCACACAGAGAATTTACAAGGTGCACCGCGACAAAATGCCATTTTTTTTTTTAAATGATGCATTTGTAAACATGAATGCACCGATGTGCACACTTACTAACGCATTGTGCAAAATGATATATCTAATTCATGCAGTGCATCATGTACCGTAACGGTCCAGTGAATTAGAGGTACTGAGACGCATCACCAAATAACTAAATAATTTTATACTGTGCATCGATAAATGGACGTGCCGATGCATTCCTCTTTACCTACACACTGCCAAGGAATTTAACATAATGTTTCAGTGCACCTTGTAAATTTACAGGGGGCACCGATCGCGGTGCGAGCTGAATGTCTTGAACTCACCGCATAGAATTATTATTATTTTTTTTAAACAGTGAAAAATTAACTCAATTTCAAATTTAATCCTCCGAAAACTTAAGTTATAAATAAACAAATATATTACCTGGAAATTTTGTTGTCGAGGAGGCATGGTTGGTGTTAGCACTCTGTAAATTCTGTCCGGCTAAATAGAAAAATGATAGAGGTAAAATTTTCAACCAGCTTTAGAGCTGAGGCACTAGCTTGCTCAACTCAGAGAGGGCTCTCTCATGTCACTTGATATATCTATGGAAGATGGGGGCTAGATTCGGTTTGTTTTGGGGATTTTTAATAAAATTGTTGAAGAGCTAGAGATGACCTTTGGGCTATGGGGTCAGGAATGTAGGATGCATTGCCAAATCATGAAAACAATTAAGAGAAAAAGGCTAAATGAGGAAGTGACTTCTGAGTTTATGCTTGAAAATTTAGATGGTATCAGAAGAAAAGAAACACACAACTATTATCAGAGCATTATAGTAATGAATTCTGAAATGGTTTAGAAGAGATAAACATAGTCTAAATTGTTAAGCCGAGAGCATTGAATAATGAATTCTGGACTTTTAATTTCTCAATTTAGACAGAGAAAAGAAAAATGAAATGCAGAATAACAAGAATCACACACTATGGGAGAAAACGAGACTCATAACACCGCCATTTAGAATCTTTTCATAAAAAGTCCAAAATCTTCCTTTGCATCCATGTATTCATTCCAACCCCAAAGATTTACAAAGTTTTTCTTCACAGAGGGCAGGCTCCTCCTTTCTCCATGTTTCTATAGTCGTGAGACCAAACATATATAGAGGAATTTCGTGTGGAATTTAAAATGTTCCGACTTCCTTATAATTCTAAAATAGATACAAGTTACAAAAAGGAAGAACAATTATACTATT
This sequence comes from Picea engelmannii, assembly GCA_009831015.1. Taxonomy (NCBI): domain Eukaryota; kingdom Viridiplantae; phylum Streptophyta; class Pinopsida; order Pinales; family Pinaceae; genus Picea; species Picea engelmannii. Next base: position 219,384 of record ML787796.1, read on the forward strand.
TAAAGGGACCATTAGTAACCGGTCTGTCATATTAGGACTCCCTTTTCTTAAGCCTCCATCTGTCCAATTTTTTTTGAAATACACCTAAATCTACCTGAGGATTCACCTCAATTTGGTGATTTCCTCTTCCAGGGTACTCAACCAAGTGAGATTTTCTCCGACGCTCTCTATCATCTCAGTTTTGGCATCTGTCCTTCGCCTTTTTCTCGTCTTCCTCTTTGCGTCTGGGTGGTAGGTTCTGTTCGCGTGTTCATTTATGATGAGATCCCTCATAACGAGGTTTAATTTGACTCCCGACTCTGTCTCAGTTTCAGGTTTGGTATGAAATTTAGTTGCCAGTATCTGCAAGACCCATATTTCTTTCTTACTTATTGACCTGCTTGGTACATTAGTTGAGAACCTAGTGGTGCCAGACAACGTTTGATGAGTATTATCCATACCTTTCAAACTTTGCAGAGACCTCGATTTGGCCACCCTTTGAATTTACAAAACTCAGGAAATTGACACAAGTCGAGCTTGTTTTTCTTACGCATAAGATGTTAATTTCCCAGAATAGGATAAAATGATTTCATATCTGAGATTTGATGGTTTTTGTATTTTAATCACGAATTACTGTCACAGTACGTTGGTGTGCCACGCTTCATCAATCCACTTTGAATGATGAGCCTCGAGTTATTTATGCGATGACATCCTTTTGATACATCATCTGGGAAAGTACCTGGACCAGTGATGTGGGGTGATTTGACCAACTACCATCCTTCCCGCAAGTTATTGATGTGACATTTTGAACCACGTGACATTAGGGCCATAGTAAAAGTGGTTTTGGGCAATCCGATGTCTGCTCCGATGTGTGTGTAAGAGCGCCATGCACTCCCCATCAAAACCATAATGGTTTTTTCCGGTCCGCCTTCATGACGTTAAGTTCCGTGCTATTTGTCGGTCCGATGTGGGCCTCAACCGTGGATCTGGGGTTCTTCAAAATCAATGGTCCATCAAGCTAATCCCTTCCCACCTCCACTATATTTGTTCATATGCCGCGGGATATAGCCGAGCACCCTAAACTATCACGCCTCTACTGTGGTATAGCATCTCTCTAAATTTCAGAAATTTTTAGATCCCAATATGAAAATTGTTAAGGTGATAACAATTGGCACGTAGTCTAAAAAAACAAGTTTTCCCATCATTTGGAAAAATTTCAAAGCCACGAACACAACAACAGATAAAAGGAAGGCAAGCAAGGGAATAACGGATGACAGGGTGCTTTAGAGAGGCAAAAGTGGCACTGGTGATTTTGAGCTCTACAACACTGAAAATGGTAAAAATGAATTTTACGACCGACAATTTTTTTTTTATTAAACCCTGTTCTGGTGCACTCGATGACTGAATGCACCAGTGCTACAATATTTACTTAGTGCACTGGATAATATTTTTTACAAATAACCCAAACATGGTGCACATCGTGTGTTTGGTTACAATCGAGCGCACCGATGTATATATTGTTCGACGCAATGGTGCGTCCAATGTTACATAGGGCACTGCCTATTTGTTTTTAAAATAACCCTAACACAGTGCTCCCTTTGGAGCAACGGTACCCCCTGGTGCGTCAGTATACTATGGAGCGCATCGACATATATTTTTTTAAATAATCCTACAATGGTGCGTAAATGTTTTTATTTAACCATGTCACTATGTGCTCTATTATTAGCGGCACCGATGCATCCGGTTTTAACAAGAACACTAGATTATATATTTTTTAAAATAACCCTATCACGGTGTGTCCCAAAAGAGCATGTGTGCTGACCGATGCATCAGTATACCACAAAGCGTGCCAGAGTATATTTTTTGAAATAATCCTACGATGGTGCGTATTTTTTTTATTTAATCATGTCATGGTGTGATTATTGATGCAATGCCCCGGTGCGTTGGTGTGTTATAGACACACCAGTGCGGTGTATTTTAAATATACGCACCGTTCTACTTTAAAATTTATCATAAATTTTATTTTCCAGTAATATAGATTAGAATTTTGCTAGATTGAGCATGTTGTAGACTCAAGGATTTGGTGAACTCCCAACTATATTATAAATGAGAAATGATTATAGTTTCATATTTTGAGAGATGGTTATGATCATTGACGATGAGATCAAGGTTATGATCATTGACGGTGAGATCACGCAGATTATGATCATTGATGACGAGATCACATAGGTTATGATCATTGACAGCGAGATCACACAGTTTATGATCATTGATGATGAGATCACGCAAGTTATGATCATTGATGATGAGATCACAATGGTTATGATCATTGAAGATCATGAAAGTTGGTTATGATCATTGACAGCGAGATCACACAAGGTTATAATCATTGGCGATCATGATGGAGATATGGGAAGGGTGATCTAGACGGTAGTAGGTACCCATGGAGAAAGATTCCCATCATGGACATCATGGCCATTGTTGTGCTACTTATATGTCTAATATAATGCACTCATTAATTATCAATCTGGGATTTGTAATCAACAGAGTTACAAGACACCAGTAAGAAAGGTAATTCCTAATGTCACGAGTATAGAATCAAACTAGATTATGTATGATGGAAACAAATCGAGATAGCAAACTACAATGCACTTTGGTTGTCTTTCACAGAGAGGCTATCTATTCCATTATGGCACATGCAAGTATGAGATGGAATTAGTTTGATAGATCAACTCTGATGTTTGACCTAGAAAACTAATTATGCAATCCACACTTTCTGAAAGGAAATCACACATCAATCAGCATAGCATGGGTAGTTCAATAGTCAATATGTTGGTTCTGGTGTGGTTCACAATGAACTTCACTAGTTCTTAGCCAAGTAGTTTTGACTATTGCTGCCAACAACTATGATCACTCAAGGAAATCAAACTCATGATAACAGAAAATAGAGCATATGCAACAATTAAAGATCTAAACAATTATAGAATGGAAATCTTAATCTAAGCTACACTGCTATCATCTAACAGAGTTAAATATTTTAGCTAATTAAATGTTTATACTATTGAAAACAAACACTAATGCTAATCTACGAAGAGGCTGACCTTTGTTGGGAAGTGGGCCCTTGCCGCTTCAACAGGTCAGTTGCTGAAGTCTACAAGAAGCTTTCTTTTAACACACACATTACTCTCACTCACACTTCAAAACATAAAATCAAAACACTCTTTAAAAACTCAACTCATTCTTAATTATAAATAATCAGAATATGGAGACAAAATGACTTTCCATTAATATTTACTCAGAAATATGTTCTGTACTATCATACGCTGCTTACATATTGACGATACACTAACTCTCTTACTCTTCTACCATCCTTGCCATGACTATTTAATAGTCTGAATCGTGAAACACAAGGAGGCGAAGTGATTTGAAAATTAATCAGTTGTTAAGTTTAATAATTCAGTTACATCTTTTAGCCTCATCCTCATGACACAAAGTGCATGAGGATGAGGCAATTAATAAACTGTTCTTATCATAGCCTTGCTAAAACAAATAGACATCCACCAATTGACTTAGACGAGATTTGGCACTTAACTTAGTGCATTAGGCTCTCCCATATTAGTACCGGATCGTAACAAGCAGATGTTACCAGATCATGACAGGGCGCAAAAGGTGGTACCGGATCATGACAGAGCGTGGTCGTTGGTACCAGATCACAACAGGTAAGATTTAGTACCGGACACGTTTGGTACCAGATCATACAACAACATTCTTGGTGCGCAGGTACCGGATCACGACAGAGCTACTAGACATCTAGAGGTCAAAGATTCACATATGACAAATCGAGCATTAGTACATGAAATATTTAATTCCTTAACTCAATAAACCACAAAATGCATGAATTAACCATACTTTACCTTATGACCTTATTACTGGCAATTGGTAGCGTTCTTGTCGTTCACTCAAGCTTTAGGTAGGCCCAAAAAGGTATAGGTGAAGAGTAAAATAGGGTAATGAGAATGTCAATTTCAGGTCTCAACATTCCCCCATGCCAAAATCATTTCATGTTCTCATGCAACTGAAAAAAAACCCAAAATTTTTCAAAACTTGAGACTGTGTTATTTACTTTGGTGGATCAATGATATTGATGGCTGAAGCCTCTTCTCTTAGCTCCCTTTTGATGACCCTAACGTATTGTAGGAGTCGTAATACCTTCTTGAGCTTGTTAGAGGTCTCTTCATGGTCGTCTTGAATTTGTTGGTTGGTTTCTTTCAACTGCTCATTTTCCTTTTTGATATATCTATCCAAGAGTTGATATTCTTTTACTTCCTGTTGGAGTTCCTGATTTTGTTTTTGTAATTCCCCAATCCTTTTCTTCATTTGTTATTTTGTCAAGTTCTTTGTTGATTCTACCATTGCTGGTTGGGTGCACTCCCTTTCCTTGATTTCTTCCCTCATCCCACATAAAGTAATAGTGGCTTGCTCTTCGGTCAGACTAGGGATGTCATCTTGGATTGGTAAATCCTCAGAAGGGGAGGTAAGGTTGATTGGGTCTTCCTGTGTATGAGGACTAACTATTGTTTTTCCCTTCTTTTCCATGCTCCTCGTAGTTCTTTTACAAGGAGGTACCGGATCAGGAATGCTCACAGGCTTCCTTTTCTTCTTCTCTAATTGTGAAATGGTGACAGGGGGTTGTGCCACAGATTGTTTACTTTTAGTTTCTGAGCTATGCTTCCTTTTCTTCATCATTTTCTGATGGTCCTCTTTCTCAACAGCCACCGTGGAAGTCTCCTCAACTAATTTGTTTTTACCTTTTAATTCAGAGATTTTAGAAGTCTTGTTGACTGTGGAGGAGGACCCTGCCTTTTCATGTTGGCTCACTGCCCTAGACGATGGTGTAGTTTTCTTATCCTTCTTTCTCTTTTTCTCTTGTGGTTCCTTACTTTTCTTTGGACTATGCTGGGTTTCCTCCACAGATTTTTTTCCTGTGGGAAGGTGTTGTGTGTTAAGGGTTTTCCAACTAATCCTCTGTTTCCTAAGCTGATGCAAAAATAGCATTTTAATGAAACCTTGATGGTAGATGCTAGTCTTTTCTATTTTGGAGATGGATTTAACACCTCTTACCATTTTATTCAAACTCATCCATAGAAAATATGGAAAATTGATTTCAGAGCCTCCTTCAAAATGCAATAGGAGCCTAAGGTGATAAATGAAAGTCACGACATACCTACCTTCACAGGTGACAAATCGTTGAAGACTGGTAATCATTGGATGGTATTATTCTTTGATGTAGTTTCTAGGGATCCCTTTCTTCCAGTCAGGATGCTGATGATCTGCCTTCAAGAATTGTTGGCACATCTCTTTGTTAATTCCCACACCTTTGAAGTATTTAACTCCTATTCTAGGCAGTCCCGTAACCTCCCTTACGATTGCTTCATTAATTATCAGTTGTAGATTGCCTATACGTGCTGTCTCTCCATCATAACCTTGTGTAAATTTCTGAGATATCTTCTCGTTCCAGCCTGTAAATTTTTCCAGAAAAGGTATCCACCCCAATCTAGCATATTTTTCTTGACATAATTGGTATTCCTCGGTTTCCCTATAAATTTGGAAAACCAGTTCGTGTCTCGTAACGACCATCGTTATAAGTTGAGAAAAGGATTGGGCTGTAGCACAAGGGTTTAGTGAATTGATGAAGGGTTTGGTACCGGAAAGGAGAAGGCTCAGAACTGGAGAAAAGCTCACGACAGGGGGAAGTATGGTGATGGTGTTTCGAATGGTAAGTTTAAGTGAGGGTGTTGTAAGGAAAGAATTATGACCAAATGAGGCTTATCTGGATGGCTTCGCCACCAGATAAGCCATTTCATATCTACCTATTACTGTAATGATGAGGATAAGACGTCGGGTATCAGGTCATCATTTTAGAATAGGTGATTGGACGTTCGGGTGGTGAAATTAATGTTGGATCGTGGTTCATGGTATATGATAGGTTTGTGAATTATTCGTGGGTTATCATTGCTATGCATGCTTCATATTTTGATATGATTTTTGCCTTTAACCATGTTCAAGAGCTATGAGAGGGTTAATTAGGTTTAGGCATATGGGTATGAGGGATAGGCACATGGGTTTAATACTAAGGTCGTAAGATCTAGTATAGCTTTTCATATTTATTGTAGTTTTATGAGCATAGGAAAATAAATACCATGTTACCTTTGCTTTCACTTTTGTATGATCGATACCCATAGCTTGTGTGATTGCTTGTAAATTGTCAGGATTTAGACTGAAGCTTCTTGAAAAATTGGTACGAGAATGTCTTGTACTTCTGTTATTCTGTGCTTATCTTCTTCGTATTTGGTTCTGCTGGAAAAGAGTTCTGAAGGGGCTCTTTGACCTTCCCCCATGCCAAAGATGTTGTATATATGTAGGCAAGAAGATTCAATCATTTTATATCATAATGGGGAAAGATGATAGGAGAAAAAAGAAACCAATCAAATTTTAGAAGTACAGCTTATCATATGATCTCATGCCAAAAAAATGAAATTGCCTTGCTTTTAATGGATTATTGACAGAGGTAGCATTCAACAGTGAAACGTGGGAGTTTGCATCTCATGCCAAAAATGAAATTGCCCTTCTTTTAATGGAGTATTGACAGAGGTAGCATTCAACAGTGAAACAGGGGAGTTTGCATCTCATGCCAAAAATGAAATTGCCCTTTTTTGAATGGAGTATTGACAGAGGTAGCATTCAGCAGTGAAACAGGGGAATACATATATGTTTGAGAGAAGAACAGATCCCACCTAACTTGCTTCAAAGATTTACTATCATTGGTTGTTATAGATAAATTTCACAATATGAGTAGATTAGGCTCCCTAGTTAGGGCTCCACTCTTAAGAAGTTTCCTTCTTAGATAGTGTAGGCTTCAGATGTCAGACCGATAAGTTGACTTAGGGTGATTCTCAAATGGAAATTTGCTTGGAGAATTATATTGCTAATTCATATGGGATTTTGTATCTCGTGAAAGCCAATAATGACCTTTACTCTTTTTGTTTTAGATGGCAAAAAGTGGATTTTTCAATTAGACAAGTATAGATGAGACATGTTTCAACTAGAACCCACTGCCAGCAAGCCTGTTCAGTACTTTGGTGGGGTAGTTGTGATAATTAGTGAGAGGTGCCTTCCCCAGGAAAAATGCCCCATTGCCAACATGCATGTTCAGTACCCTGATGGGTTTTCCTAGTCATACCACAGATCGGTACCCGCTACCAGCAGACCTATTCAGTATCCCGACGGGTTAGTCTCTTAAACCCTTTTTCCATCAGAGGCTTCTTGTCCATAGTCACCTATTTTGGTTTGTATTAAAGAGTGCTTTGCACGGTGATAAGGGAGGCTCGTCTAAAAATATTTTTACAGGGTGGGATGGTATTGGGTTGGAAGGAATATACTCTTCTTTTGTATGTCTTTTAAATATTTGTCTGAAGGAAAAATAAAATTTTATGCACATTATTTATTTAGAGTGATCCAGATGTATAATTTTGTCTGAAGTTGTCCATAAGAGAATGACCTAAAGTTTCCTTGGGGTACTGGTACATCCTCTACCATAAAAGTTTTGGTAGTGTGCCCATGGTAGAGAGTGTTCATATACTCATATGTTACTCTTTAATAAGAAAATCCAATGAATACTATTGAAATCTGGTTAGGGTGAGATAGTTGCTTATAGGCTAATATATTTTTTTTCTTTAAATCATGCTGAAATACTGGGTAAAGGCAAATTCTAGTTTTTAAAGTGGATTATGGTTCTTTGAGCAGTCGTAGGTAAAGATTGTGTCCCTCTTTTTAGTTTTTTTTTAAGTAACAGAACCAAAAGAAATTAAAATACTGCTCAGCAACAGAACCAAAAGAAATTAAAATACTTCTCAGCAACAGAATCAAAAGAAATTAAAATACTTCTCAGCAACAGAACCAAAAGAAATTAAAATACTTCCCTTTAGTTGTCAATAGAAGGGCTACCATTTGATAGTGATTTTGGTTTCGTGGTTCCATCTTAAGTGGTTGTTGCATAGCTTCATACTTCAGATTAATTGACATAAGATTTTAAAATATGCTTTGTCAATATGTCTTGATAGTACTGTAGAAGGATAGACTTTGGTACTGGATTGGTACTGGACCAGAACAAGATTTCTGGTACCGAAACAGAACAAAATATTGTTGATGTCTACAACTGATATTTAGCAAATTCATGAAGGATCAAATAGATTATTAAAAATTTTCTTACGAAAGAAAATAAAATTTGCGAAAGTAAAACAAAAGGAGGTAAGGGTCTTTTGTTACCTTCAACTTATTAACAAAATTTGATCCACACCTATGTACAAAAAGTTTCAAATAAACCAATCAATCAATGTGGGTCAGTAGGAGGATCTCCTTCCTTACTAATCATCTGCATGTCTAAATTCTGTAGTATACGAGTCAGGAATTCTTCTTTTGACAGAGGCTTGTTGTAAACTCGCAATCGGTGACCATTCACAAGTAGTGGTGTCTGTTGTTCATCAATTGTCTTTATCCTGATTGAACCATTATCATAGATAGTGTCAATTTTGTAAGGTCCCATCCAACGGGTGGTTAACTTACCTTTGAATTTATTGAATCTGCTGTCATACAATAGGGCCCAATCTCCTTGTTGAAATTTTTTCTTTTTGAGATACTTGTCATGCCATTTTGTTCTCTGTTCTTGAATGAGGGTAGTCCTTTGAAGTGCTTCCTGCCTGGTTTCATCCAACTCATTAAGCTGCAAGAGTATTTGTTGTTGGGCTTCATCCAAGTTCATGCCAACTTGTACTGCAGTCCTGAATGTTTTGATTTGAAATTCTATGGGGAGAAGCACCTGCTTCCCATACACTAACTCATAGGGTGTATGTCCCATTGTATTCCTCCAGGTGATTCTATAAGCCCATAAGGCTTCTAATAATCTATCAGCCCAATCCTTATGGTGCAACTGTACTATTTTGGTAAGAATGGACTCAATAAATTTGTTGGTGGATTCTACTTGTCCATTTGCTTGTGGATGATAGGGTGTAGATTTCCTGTGTTTGATTTGGTACTATTCTGTAACATCTTTGACTAGATGAGAGGTAAATTGGGTTTCCTGATTAGTCAAAATTTCTCGCGGTACACCAAATCTAGTAATGATATCATTAAAAAGGAAATCTATCATTGATTGTTCACTTGCAACTGGTAAAGCCTTTGCTTCAACCCATTTAGTCACATAGTCAGTGCATACAAGTATATACTTTTTCTTTTTAGATGTACGGTTAATGGGTCCTACAAAATCTAATGCCCATTTCTCGAATGGTTCAATGACTATTTGGGATTGAAGTGGCATTTGGTCTCGTGCAGTAGGCTTACCCATTCGTTGACATTCATCATAATTGGATACATAGGTTTTAGCATCTCTGAAAATATGAGGCTAGTAGTAACCTGATTACAGAACTTTGGAAGCAGTCCTTTTGTCTGCGAAGTGTCCTCCACATGGGCCATCATGATAGGCTTGTAAAATATCATGAATTTCATCTTCCCTTACACATCTCCTGATCACCATATCTGGTCCTATTTTGTAGAGGCAATCATCGTGCCACATGTAATTTTCACTTAGTTGAATTACTTTCTGTTTTTCTCTAGGAGACAATTTATGAGGCATCTTCCCTATCACAAGATAATTAGCGACATCTGCATACTACAGAGTGAATGTAGAAATAGCAAATAAATTTTCATCAGGAAAGGTATCTTCTACTGGTGCATTATCTCCCAGATGAATAATTCTAGATAAGAAATCAACCACAAGATTGTCTTTACCAGGTCTATCAATAATATTGATATTAAACTCTTGTAATAATAAAATCCATCTTGTAACTCTAGGATTTGTTACAGGTTTGTTCATTAAGAATCGAATGGCTGAATGATCAGTGTGTACAAAATCTTGATATCTTGTAATATAGTGTCTAAATTTATTGATAGCATGGACTACAAATAGCAATTCCTTTTCTGTGACCATATAATTAACTTCAGCTGGAGACATATTTTTACTGACGAAGTAAATAACATAGGGCATTTGATTTTCTCTTTGTCCAAGGACTGCCCCAAGGGCTGTGTTTGAGGCATCGGTACAGATATGAAAAGGAAGGGACCAATTTGGTCCTCTTAATACATGGGTAGTTGACAATTTTTGTTTTAGAATTTCAAAAGATATTTGGCATTCATCATCCTAGTTAAATTCAGCTTCTTTGGATAATAATTAAATAAAGGGGTAGTTAGGCTTGTAAAATTCAAAATGAATCTTCTATAGTAGCCAACATGTCCTAAAAATATGCGGACTTCCTTTTGTGAGGAAGGTATTCTGATTTGTGTGATGATATAAATCTTTGCTGGATCAACTCTCATGCCAGAACGGGAAATGTGATGTCCCAAAACAATACCTTCAGTGAGCATAATTTTTGATTTTTCATTACTTAAGGAAAGGTTAGTTTCCTTTCACCTAATCAAGACTTTTTCTAAACTGGCCAATGCTTCCTGGAAGTCTTGTCCATGGACTGTAAAGTTATCCATGTAGACTTCCACACAATCATTGGTCAATTCAGAGAAAATGGCTAGGTCAGCTCTTTGAAAAGTGGTTGGAGCATTGCAAAGTCCGAAAGGGAGCACCCTATAAGCATATGTGCCCCAAGGGTAGGTGAAATTGGTCTTTTCCTGGTCTTCGGGTGCTATTTGTATCTGGTTGTAACCACTAAACCCATCCAAGAACGAAAAATACTTCTTTCCGGATAGGGTATCCAACACCTGATCAATAAATGGTAAGGGAAAGTAATCCCTATGGGTGGCTTTGTTTAACTCCTGAAAGTCTACACATATCCTCCACTTACCATTTTTCTTGGGAACTATGACAAGTGGAGATACCCATTGACTATCTAAAATGGGGTATATGAGATTGGCTCGGAGGAGTTTTTGCAATTCCTCTTTTACAATATCTTTAAGGGATGGATTCATCCTTCACTGAGGCTGTCTAACTGGTCTAATTTGGTCATTAGTGTAGATATGATGTGTTCATGTGTCAGGATGAATGCCTTTCATGTCTGCATAATCCCATGCAAAGGCATCAAATTGTCTTTGGAGCATTTCAATTACTTGTGTCTTTTGTTCTGGTTCCAAACTAGAGTTGATATACAAAGGTTTTCCTGGGCTAATCTCAACAAGTTCAGTAGTTTCTTCCTTATCTGAGGAGGCTGGTGATAAAGTGTATAATTGAGTGATATCATGGTTCCAAGTTTGTTGAAATTCAGAACTAAAAATATGTGACAATTCTACAAAAGACCTTGGGTATTCAATGCAATTTGTGTCAGCCAAAAATAAGCTTAAGACTTGTTCATCTGATTGTTCTTGTATTCCTCTTGTTTGTTCAAGTGTTAACAGAGGTCTGATGCAATCTTCCTCTCCATAAGGGTTTTCTAACCAAATAGGTATTTCCTGTGCCGGTTGGGTAGGAGGGAAGAGAACAAGTTTTTGGCTATGTGTGCCATTGGATATAGTCATCTCACAAGACCGATAGTTGATAAAGGCATCTGTTGTGGCCAGCCAAGGGCGGCCAAGAACCATAGCGTGTCCTAGTTTGGAGGATGATTTAGAATAGATGACTAAAAAGTCCACTGGATATTCCCAAGAAGCTAGGGTGACTGTGACATCATCTAGACTTCCTGTAGGGCTAATGACTGACTTATCTACCAAATCAATCATGGTTTGGGTTGGTCTTAGCTGATTGATTTGGAGCTTCTGCATAGTGTCAAAAGGCATTACATTAATAGCTGCACCCAAATCAATGAGTGTGTTTGGTAGAGAAATGCCATTAATTTCAATAGTGACAACTGGGTTTCC
>ML787796.1:234867-325653 GCA_009831015.1 Picea engelmannii
GCCCAAGAAACAAATCCCTCTCCCTCTCCCTCGCCTCCCAATCTCGTACAAAATTGTACAGGTCAACCCTCTACTCATGCTGCTCTCTTGGCTGACGTCTCTACATGATTAAGAATATTGCTGGTATTTTTTTTTTAATTTAACCCTTTTACGGTGTGCTAAATAACTAGCCACACCGGTGCATTGTTATTTACGTAGCGCACCAGAGTAATTTTTCGAAAACCTTACCACAATGCACCATTTTTGGGGAGCAACTGTCTGAACTGATGCAATTTTTTAAGTAGCACACCATCATATATAATTTTTTTTAAAATAACACTGCCACAGTGCACAATTTTTTAGAGCAATTGTGCTCCCCACTGCATCATTATTTCTGTAGCGCTCCAGAGTATTTTTTTTTATTGAAATAACCCTACTACGGTGCGTTAGTTTTGCGGGTACCAATGTGTCAGTTATATAAAACTCACTATGATTTATATATTTATAAACACACCATACAAAAACATCCGCTAAAACCTTCTCCCTCTCACCTCTGTTAGTATACTCTACTATAAACATATTTTTGGGCTATTTTAATAGGGGCATCCGCAAAAACCTCCGCTAGAGGGTATTTTCCTTATAGTGAAACTGGTGGGAAATCCACACATAGACACTTAGTTTACACTTTGTAATCCACTAGTAATTAAGTGGGAGGTGCTCAAAACTCCCATAAATTCCTAATTTTACCTTATTGGGTATGCATAGGATTAGTGGATCCATTGGCATCACTTTAGCAAGAGGCAAGTGCAGAGTGTGCAAGAGTACACTACCAAGTTCAAGAAGATGGCAATCATGTTAGGTCTCTCTCCCAAGAACTAGTATGTACTCCTCAGGTATTTAGGGGGTTTGCACAACCATTTGTGAAAGCAAGTGATGCTCTTCAAACCAAGCACCATTGATGTGGCATGTGCGCAAATAAAATACTCGGAGAACATAGGCCATAAGAAAGGGAATCCAAGTGATTCTAAATAGAAAAACCACCAAGATGCTTCCAAGGAGGTGAAGAAAAAGTGGAAAGGAAAAGACGAAAAAAGTGATAGCCAATACACACCAGTGAAGGATCCAAACAACCATTGTAATATCGATGGCGACACCAAAGATAAGTGTTGGAAGCTACATCTAGAGTTGAATAAAAAAAATAATAAGAAGGATGCCGAGAAGAAGAAATTGCTAGGCATGGATTCAAGTAACTTGGTAGAGAGTAGCTCAGATGTGAATGAGAATATTTTTTGCACTTAAGTGCAGAAGGAGGTGAATTTGAGTAGCCTTCATCACAAGGAATAGAAGGATATGACAAAAGTATCCCATACTAAGATCTAGTTCAAAAAGACTAAGGTAGATGCTTTATTCAATTCTAGTTCACATGCCAACCTCATAACAAATGATCTGGTCAGCGAGCTTGGGTTGGAATTTCATGATCATCCAAGCCATATCCATTGGGATGGGTGAATAAGGATGTAGAGCTCAAAGTCACTAGACAATGTAAGATCAAGTTTGATAAAGGTGCATATTTTATTGATGAACTGAGATTAGATGTAGTACCCCTTGATGTTTGTGGTGTAGTGTTGGGAATCCCCTACATGTATATGAGGAATGCAATCTTCATGAGGAGAGGAAAAACAATATCACCTAATCAAGGGTGGGAAGTATTTCATCATCAATGCACATAAAGGTAAATCAAATATCTTTGCAGTAAGTGCTAACCAAATGAAACATTTGATCAATTATAGTAGAAAATTTGTATTTCTTTACTTGATAGAGAATCAACTAGGAGATGAATTAGTAAGAGTAAAGGAATCCCTGGAGGGATGTATTAAAGAGTAGAAAAAATAGTGGGAGGATTTATTGCAACCGTACAAAGGAGTGTTCCAAGAGCCTAAAGGGTTACCAACTAAGATGGAAGTGGAGCACAAGATATAGTTGTTTCCTTGCTCACCATTACCAAACATCAGGTTGTATAGATAGTATGTTATGGAAGCAGATGAAGTGAAAAAAAATAGTTGTTGGAATTGGGATAAATTCGGACAAGCACCTCACCTTGTGGGTCACCTATCATCATAGCACCCAACAAGAATGGGACTTGGAAAATGTGTATCGACCATAGATATTTGAACAAGATCACACTCAAGAATAAATACCCTCTACCCAAAATTAATGATTTGCTAGACCGATTGTAACATGCTAAGTACTTCACTGAGTTGGATCTCAAATCGAGATACCACTAGGTACATGTTAAAGATGAAGACACCTAAAAGAATACCTTCAAGGTAAGGAAACATTTTCATGAATGGTTGGTCATGCATTTTTGTTTATGTAATGCACCAACTACATTTATGTGATTGATGAATGATGTATTGCATCCCTATTTATATTAATTTGTAATAGTGTATTTGGACGACATATTAGTTTATAACTTTACCTAGGAAGAGAACATCTCACATTCATGTAGGTGTTAGAGACTTTGAAAAAGCATCAACTACTGACTAACCTTAATAAATGTGAGTTTTCTAAACAATCATTAGTGTATTTAGGGTATGTGATTGGTGGAAGGGAACTCATGATAGATCTCACGAAGATGGAGGCCATCTTCAAGTGGCTAGTTCCTACTATTGTCATTGAAGTTAGGAGCTTTGTTGGGGTAGTGTAGTACCTACATAAGTTCATAACATTATTTTCAGTGGTAGCTACGCCACTCCATGACATAATAGTCGGTGGTAAGAGTTTCCAATGGGAAAATAATTAGCATAAAGCTTTCAATGAGTTGAAGCAAAAGATCAATCAAGCACCAAATCTTGCATTGCCTGATGGATACAAGTTTTTTGAATTGGAAACAGATGCAAGTGGATATGCCATGGGAAAAATATTGATATAGGGAGGTAATATAGTATGCTATCATTTTAAAATGTTTCATTGGGGGATTTCTGAACTACCCTATGTATGATAGGAAACTCTATGCCATAGTTCAAGCTATCAAGAAGTGGAAGCACTATCTAATGGGAAAGGGGACCATTATCCACACTGATCACCAACCACTACAGTATTTCAAGCCCATAGTTAGCTTCAAAAAACTAGACAATACAAGTGGATGGGTTTTTTTGCAAAACATTTGTATAGTCATCAAATATAAGAAGGGTAGCACCGATAAGTTGGAAGATATGCTTTCAAGGCCACCCAAATCCAATATTGCAATGTTAGAAACTCTTATGCACATAGATCCATTTTCCCATGATACATACAAAGAGACATATACAAAAGTTAAGGATAATAAATATGTGTGTAAGTAGCTACATGGCCAAATTCATGTAGAAGAAGGTGATGGTAAGGATGACTATCATCTTCAACATAGATTTCTTTACAAGCTAGACAAGTTATGTGTCCATAAAGGTGAAATATTGTAGTAGAATATGTAGCTTGGTATATTAGAGAATGCATACTTTGTTGTACCAACAAGCCTAATAATAGAAAGTGTGGTTTATGCAATTTTGTACATGTACCCACTCAACCCTAGGAAAACATTTCCATGGATTTTGTGGGTGGTTTTTCAACAACCTATAAGGGACATGACTATCTGTCTGCGGTAGTTGATAGGTTTAGAAATATGTGCATTCTTATGATTTGTAAAAGACCACCAAGGGACAAGAAGCAACAAACATGTTCTTTGAACAAGTCTGGGTGCACTTTCTGATACCAAGGAACATCATCTCATATAGGGATACCAAATTCCTCAGTGCCTTTTGGACTACTCTTTGGGAAAATATGGACACCAAGTTGAAGATATCTACTTTCCATCGATATACATAAGTAGTAGATAGGACTTTGGTTCAACTTTTGAGGGGTTACAATTAGAAGCATCTAAAGACCTAGGTTGAAAATATGATCTATATTCATCACTCTTATAATGGAGCAGTCAATACTTCTATCAATAGGTCCTCTTTTGAAACTTGCTTTGGGTATTTTTTGCCTTTTCCCTTATATGTTGTATATGTACATTAATAAGGAGTGAGGGAAGATTTCATAGGAAAAGCATTGAAACTAGAGAAATTTGTTAAAAATATTAAGCATATCCATTTGAAAGTACAAGAGACATTGAAGAAGTTATGGAAAAGGTACTAGGCCCTACATGATCAACATAGAATTGAGAAAACATTCAATATGGGAGACAAATTTTAGTTGCATCTAAATAAAGAAATGCTACAAAGTCCTCGTAAGAAGATCAAGGCTCTATAGTACGACCCTTTTGAGGTATTGGAGAAGGTAGGTGATAATGCTTACAGACTTAGTTTACCCCCATATATGTTCATTTACTCAGTAGTGAATATGGAAAATATGTAACTCTTCAAGCCTTACATGTTGGATCAAGAAGCTAAGGATTAGGTCCTACCTACCAAAGATGACTTAGCATCAGAAGCTCGAGTAGATTTGGTAGAAGATACAGTTTTGTAGAAGAAGTCTAGAACTACTAGATAGGGATAGCATGACCTTTGGTAGATTGGAATGAAAGGATAACTTGCAAGCAAGGAAAAAATTGTACTCCATGGAGAAAGTAGAGGAAAAATTTCCTTACCACATTTAGTAAAATATTTTGAATACAAAAATCCTTCCTAAATGGGGATGTATGATTCAAAATGGATCATTATATAATTTTTCATCTATCTTGGTATTTTATGGGCAGAAAATTTGGAGGAACTAGATTGCAGGGTCCACTTTATTGGTAGGTCCCCATTTGGAAATTTGGGGTCTAGAACATTCCATATCCATTTTGAGGCATCAAATGGCACTTTCTGGGCTCAAAAATTTGTGGACACAAGTCTTATCCCCATGACGCTATTATACACATCGAGGGGTTTCCAATGGTTCAAATATCACCTCAATTAGAGTTCATATGTGGAAGTTATGCCTCCTTCAAGTTTACCTACCTTGTTGACCACCATGGTATCGATTGGATGCCACATCAACCCCAATTACTCACACATGTGGGATAGTTGTTGGGATAAGTCTTTTTGGGACTAGTTTTGGGAACTGCACAACGTGCGCAAAAGAAGGAAAGGTAGTTGCCGCAATTTTAGGGATCATCGCGCGCACGGGAAGGAAGACAGTTGTAAGTCGTTAGACATTTTTGTCCATCGAAAAGGGCTAGGACCTAATGTAATAGTATAAATATGTAAGGTTTTTTTTGGGATAGTATAAATATGTAAGGTTTTTTTGGGATAGAGCTAAGTGCACACAATATGTGCGAATGTAAGAATGAAGAGAGACAAATAGAAGGATAGGAGAATGGCAATGGAATAATGTATGAGCATAGTGCACATATTTTGTAAGAGATGATTATGAATACTATAAGAATATGGTCATTGTGGATGTATCCCATCTTGGGTGAACCACGCTAAATCATGGTGTATCTATTTTATGATGTGTTATGATATGTTTAATGTTATGTTTATTACGCACATATAATGTATGGTTAATATTAATATGTTATTTGTTTTGATGATTATCCGCACATGATATAATGTATAATGAACAAAATCTAAGTGTAATGGTTATAATGAATGCCTCCCATCCCTTCATGACTGTGGAAGCCTAGTTTCTACAGTCCCCATAGATACCTCGGGTGAGACTTCACTTGATTATGGGTGATGCCGAAAGGGCCGATATATGAGGATTTTGTTGGTGAATTAATGTTGAATCCTGAGTCTTCCCACTGCGTGCCAACAAATGGAGTTGATCCCTGAAATTGTTCCAACCTCCTTTCCTTCTTTTGCATGCACTGTGTAATTCCCAAAAAGTCTCGTCCCAACACTAGTCATGTGTGGACTTACACGAATATTCTATAAGGTCAAAAATCTAATTCTAATTGAGGGTTTAGGCATGCAAAAACCCTAACCTTAGATGGATATTAAGCTATGTTAAATACTAGGCCCCTAGGAAGAGAGGGGTTTCCAATCTTTTAGCATTATATTTGTTCCATAGTTGAGTAGAGAATCTAGGAGAGGGATTTGAGAGAATAGAAGAGGAGAAAGAATATTTTGTAGTAGCAATTCAGGGCACAGTGTCATAGACAACTCCATAATGAGTGCCCCTTTCTTTTTATTTGTGTTTTCATAACTAAAGGAAATAGAGCAACACATAGGTCTCACATTCAAGATGGGTTTTGTCCCATATTGGGTTCTCCAAGATATATATTATGTTCATTTGTGTGGATATTGTGTTCTTTTGCTTATTCTTTCATTTAAGTATTTAATTTATTTTCATAATTATGGGCATTAAGCTAGTAATAATAAATCTGGGATCTAAGGAATTAAATTGAATAATAGAATATTTTATAATATTTCAAGATCTGTTGTGGTGAACTGTTCTAGTGGAATATCCATGACAGTTTATAGATCAATAAATACCAATTGAATACTAAAGATATATCTCTTTGATGGTATGTTATCGCATGAATTTGTTTTTGAGTCACATTTAGTTGTTGTTAAGGCCTATGCCTACACCCCTGCCCTCTCTCTCTCTCTTTTCCACATACCTTCCTAGATTTTGTCCCTCTTATGATTGATAAGGTTGGTTCCCCTTTTTTTTCATGACTGGATCATCCTTAGTGTCTTGCTTGACTGATTCTTTGCACCAAGCTTTCCTGTTGTTCTTAAAAGATAAGCAAATATCAGGTTTGGTTCGAATTACTGGTCATCTTATTTTCCATTGATTAAGCTCACAACAAGTCATCCAAGTTTTTGTTTACATAGGGAACAATCATGAGCGCAAAATGCAACATTAAGAGTAGTCCATTTCAGGATTGAAATGCAAGCAACAAATAGGTTAAAGTTTTAGTGGTGGAAATCCCATGCAAATATCAGATTAACGACTCTCGTGCATTCATAATTTCGAAGTCGCGCAAGGCTTAGCAACCAGGAAGAAGCCTCTAACAAAGAATTTAGATAAAAGAGGCTTAATCCTGGATTAATTAGTGATAAGCGCACACTAATCACTTCACGGGTTCAACCCTTTGGAAGTTATACAAACTCTACATGCAGAATTCCTGAACCTGAAGTGCTGAAGACTCTTGGGGTCCCTCAGTTCAGACGCATGGCACCCATCCGTCAGAGATATGTGGCATACATCTGGCACTGACATGTGGCACTCATCTTAGGCACCTTTGGGCCTGTCATCCACTCATCCTCGAGTGACGTACGACACACCCATTTTGTGACACATCAACAGTTGTGATGTCATATGACGTCAGGCTGCCACGTTAGATTTGTAGCATTGTCACTCCAGAGGTGTTCCATTCAAAACAAGAACATTTCTCTGAAGCCCAAAGTTCTGAAGTCGAAAATCACTTTAAGGCGGCGTAATACCAGATTAATTAGTGATAAGCATGAGCTAAATCACTTCGCGAGTTTATCCCTTCGTGAGTTATACAATCTCTAGGTGTATATTTTCTCGAACCTGAAGTGTTGAAGACTCTTGGGGGTCCATTAGTTCATACGCATAGTGCCCATCCATCAGGGATACATGGCAGTTAGTGGTGGATTGCGAGGGACGAAGCGGTGTAGATCCAAACCACCCTTAATGACTTCCACAATCACGTGCTTATATAATGTCCAATCCAAGAGCATCGCATGGCAGCAAAACACAATGTTAAGCCAAATCGCCAAAGGAAATTCACAAGGAAAAGTAGAGTGTAAGCAGACTGCAATCAGTCTATCACTAGAGGAAAAAATGAGGAATATGTGGAGAGGGTTCGTTATGCAAAAATGACCCAACTCTCTCCTCCATGAAGTAGTAAGCCTCTTCCTGATCCCAAGGAGAAATTAGTTAATTAAAGAGAGACTGGTGGTTGGAAAATCAACTACCTCCTTAAATGGAAGCATGGAGGGTCTGGCTAAGAACAAAGAAAGCTATCAGCCCGAAGTACCACAGAAGACAGTTTTTCCTGTAGGCCGAGACTGACCTGAGTTTCCTTCCGACATAAGGAACATGATAGACAAGAGAAGACACTAGCTATTGTCTTGATTATAAATACATCAGAAGAATAATATGAAAGGGTCTGATGGTTGAGTAGAGCTCCCTAGGTTATATTTTAAAACATAGTTGTTCTCTGGTTACCTATGAGACTTGAGACATTTTCATTAATGGAAGTCAGTTTCCTTTTATCATCTTGTTTCTTATTATTATGAAATTATCATGATTGGATGATCCATATGATATATTGTGGTTGTGTTATAATGGAGGTTTGATTATAATGTTGCTATGAATATTTTTTTCAGTATTTTAAAGTTTAAGATCAAGAGGTTCTTGTGATTGAGTGTTTCTTCTCCTGGTTGCTTGAAATCCTGATGCCTATAGCAGATCTATCCACCTTCCTCACTAAGTCTTCCTTCTATTCTCCTTTATCCTTAAACCACTGACTGAATTTGATAAAAACCTCATTTGCTTATGCATTCTAGCCCAGATTTCTGTGTGAAAATGTTCTTATGCTGAGTTTTGTCCATTTGACCTTCAATTATAAAATTTATCCACAAACCTTTCTGATGGGTACCGGGCTTATCCTCTTGCAATCTAAGGGTGAATATCAGTGCTAACAATATTGTTGTCATTGTCGGGGAATTAATTGAAGACATTTCCTTGGGATTGAATGACAAATCATAATGATTCTGAAAGTGCATTAGAAATCAATACATAAAATATTAGCTTGCACCTGGCGACTCCAATGTTTCAGTTGTGGCTCCCAAAGGCAAACACATGAGGTCTACTCCAGATCTACCTCTGGAAACACCTGAAGTTGACCCATCAAAGATTATCAAGAAAGGAAAGGCTTCCCAGGAAGGCTTTTCATCTATTGTACTAGGTTCTTCTGGTCATTTACATGATCCTACTTTTAAGACTCTAGTAGCTATATCCAATTGTCCTCTTTTACCTTCTATTGGAGTTTATAGAAGTTTGGATTTTGAAAATTATCCTATTGATTACTCTTCTTTTATCCCCAAATCAAAAGAATAAATTTTTGAAACCACTGCCTCTCCTGATGTTGTAAATTGGTTTAGACTAGAGTGCTTAGAATATTTTCCTTCATTAGGCCTTCCTACTCTTCCTCCTATAAAAGTTGTTGTGACCGAAGAAGAGGAAATATCTTTTCCTTTGGATCATATACCATCTTCCTCAAATACTCAACCTCTTCCTTTGAAATTTGAAACCTCTTCATCCAAGCTTCCTCTTTTTCCAAAATTCCAAGTTGTAGTTGTACCTGTCAAAACCCCATCTCTCCCTTGTTATCCCACAACTTACAACCCAATGGCAGGTGCTAACCTTCCTAGAAATAGGATGGATGCCATAGTGGCTACTAGGTATGCTCCTCTTGTTTTACCTCATCCTATGAATGCTCTGCCAATAGGAGACTACCTCAAGTACATGCCTAGGTTCACAGGGGAGGATGACATAACTGCAAAAGAGCATCTTGCAACTTTTTATAGTTATGCAGACAAGCTTAACATTGAAAATGAAGATGTATGGATGAGAGTATTTGTACAGAGCCTTGATGGTGAGGCTAGAAAATGGTTTAGGGGTTTGAATCCTGGATCTCTTGCTGGGATTGAAGCTTTGGATGATGCTTTCTTGAGGCATTGGGGGGATAAAAAGGATTTCCTGTATTATATTACAAAATTTGGGTCACTTAAGAGGAAGGAAGGGAACTCTGTTTTAGACTTCTCAAAAATATTTAATAAAATGTACACCAATATTCCCACTGAAATAAAGCCTACAGAGACCTCTTCCAAAATTACCTATGTGAGTGCTTTTGACCCTGAGTTTTGCCTCCTGCTGAGAGAAAGAAGATCTACCTCTCTAGCCCATATGCAAGACACAAATTTGGAAGTAGAATCTAACATATTGGTAGCTGAAAAACTTAGGGGAAAATATGATAGAGACAAAAGGAAAGGTAGGGTTGAAGCTT
Source organism: Picea engelmannii (assembly GCA_009831015.1). NCBI lineage: Eukaryota > Viridiplantae > Streptophyta > Pinopsida > Pinales > Pinaceae > Picea > Picea engelmannii. Next base: position 244,853 of record ML787796.1, read on the forward strand.
CAACCTCTGAATCCCCCTATTGTCCGCCCTCAAGTTGATGAACTTAAAAAATTGGTAAAATCACTTTCTGTTGAAATGGAGAGGTTGAAACTCAAAGGAAAGAAGAACTATAAGAACACACAAAATGTTGATTATAGAGGAAATTTCAGAAGACCAAATAATGCCCCTCAGGTACCCCTAAGAGAGTAAATAAATAGGGATAGGGATGATAAAAAATTCCAAGCCCCTCTCCAAAACAACCTTGTTGTCAATGAAGAAGGAGAGAATGAATAAATTGGCCTTGAAATCCATTGTCTTGGTGACACCTCTTCATCTCCTCATCTAACCCAATATGAATATGACGAGTCTGTCATTGATAGTCAATTAAATGAATTGAGTAAAGGGGAAAAGACTAATGACAATCCAAGTAAATACAACTTAAGGTCAAAAAGGAAAGAAGGAAAGACTGACACTTATGATCAACCCACTAAAGAATAAAATTATGCTAAGTCTATGGCATCTAGAAACAAAGGAAGGGAGGTAGAAAACCCCCAGGCATTGGCTAAGATCCCTACCCCAGAAGTTAATGAGATTCTGAAATATCCATCCTCTTTTAGCTTTGAGAGTGAGATTCAAAAATTTAAAATCCCTGTACCTTTTTTGGAGCTGATTAAGAATGAGGAATTCAAAAGGTATCTTTCCAAAATTCTATAGCTTGAACCTGCATCTAATTTCATAGATTCAGTCAAACTTCAAGATGAAAAACCAACAATTGTCCTGGGACCCTTGGTAGAAGATAGGGATGACTCTTCCTCTTCTTTCTACACATCATTAAACATTCATGAAAAAGTGTTGCATAACTGCTTGATGGACTCAGAGGCATCTCATAACCCCATGCCTAAAATTGTCATGGATGAACTTGGGTTGGAGATTACAAAGACCTACCATGACCTGTACTCATTTGATTCCAGGAAGGTGAAGTGTCTTGGGGTTATTAAAGACCTAGTTGTTTCCCTGTTCCAATTGCCAATGAAAAGTGTGGTCATGGACATAGTGGTGGCTAATGTCCCCCCTAATTTTGGGATGCTCTTGTCAAGATATTGGATCGAAATACTAGGGGGATATTTTCATATGGAGATGTCATATGCCACCATTCCTATGTTTGGGGGTGAACATAGAAGGATTTATAGGGATGCACAACTAGCTTATATCATTAGTGATGAAGCAAATCCAACCAACCACCTTATTTTTGTAGTTGATATTGATTTAGGATCCAATGTATTACATCTCACTGATGCACCTCAACCACCTATTGAAATTAGAAATCAACCCCTTACTTATTGTGAAGACACTCCTCCTTATACCTCTATTTGGAGGATGCTTTTTTATGGAGCCTCTTCTAGGGAGGGTGTTGGTGCGGGGGTAGTCTTTATTTCCCTACCCAAGAGACCATATATTTGTCTTACAAGCATGAATTTGAAACTACAAACAATGTGTTAGAGTATTAGGCTCCTGTTTTTGGATTTAGGGATGCTAAAGACATGAGGATTGAAGAGCCAACAATGTTTGGAGATGCTGAATTAATTTTTCATCAAGTTAAAAATTTGTATCAAGCTAAACACCCCAAGTTAAGGACTTACATAAATGAAGTTTGGGATCTTGTTGATAGTTTCTTCCTAGATTTTAATATCTCATTTGTTCCAAGAGAGGGAAACACTATGGCACATTCCTTGGTTGTTTTAGCAAGCAATTTCAGAATTCCTTTGCCCCCTAAACTTAAATATGATGTGGAAGTGAAGTATAGACCCTCTATACCTAACAATGTCAAACATTGGAAAGTTTTTGAGGATGACCTTGAGATAAAAATATTTCTTGAGACCGTGGATGAGTTTTTTGCCTTACATATTGATCAAGATCACAATACTGAAAACAACCCTAATGATGATGTTTTTCTGAATAAAATTGTTGATCATCATATTGTTCAGTTGCCCAGTAACCATATTCCAAAAGGACTAGTCCATTTGGACAGATTGTTCGACATAAATGATGTTGTTGTAAAGGTTAGGGGTTCAACTGAAAATGATGATGTGACTGAATACACTTTAGGTACAAAGGAGGATCCAAAGTATATTGAGTTGTCTAGCAGCTTGTCAAAGGAACAAAGGGATGAATATGTTAATATTTTAAAGAAGTTTGCTTATGTGTTTTCTTGGAAATATGAAGACTTAAGAACATATGACACATACATCATTTAACATAAGATCTTTTTGAAAGAAGAAACCAAGCCTTTTAGGCAGAAACTTAGACAGATAAATCCTATGTCACTGCCTATTATGGAAAAGGAAGTGAGGAAGCTATTGGATGCCAAGATCATCATTCCTTTGAGATGCAACACAATTACCAAATTAATGAGAATTGTGACCTCAAACGAGAACTCTAGCCCTTAAAACCCATATTTTTTCATAAAAAACATGAAAAGCAACCCCCAAATCAAAAAGTGGTGCTACCGGTAGCACCATTTTTTGTAATCGGGTCAAAATTACAACTTTTCTCAAGCATGGGATTAAATGATCAAATGGCCTCTCAAACAAACTTTAAAATCAACCCCAAAATCAAAAAGTGGTGCTACCAGTAGCACCATTTTTTGTAACCAGGTTAAAATTACAATTTTTTCAAGCATGGGCTTAAAGGATAAAATGGTTCCTAAAAAAAATCTAAAATCAACCCCCAAATCAAAACATGGTTCTATCGATAGCACCAATTTTTCTGACCGGGTCAAAATTACAACTTTTTTCAAGCATGGCCTTAAAACATAAAATAGTTGCTTAGAAAAACCTTAAAATCAACACCTAAATAAACACATGACGCTACCTAAAGAAAAATGTTTTTTCTAAACGCTAAAATTACAGCTATTACGACCTAATTCAAACTGTGGCCTTGACAACAAATCCCTACAGGAATAAAAAACCCAAAATTAGATCCTAAATGGTCACTTGAAAATTTATTTACTAACTTCTTTTTTTTCTTCTTAATTTTACATTAAAAAATAAATAAAGAGAAAAGAGAAAATCTTCACTTGGTCCTTATGAGGAAGAAAAATGGGGAAATTACTCTGAGTGGGTGGCTAACTTGGTCCCTGTGAGGAAGAAAAATGGGGAAAATAGACTATGTGTCGATTTTAGGAATTTGAATAGAAGCTCCAAGAAGGATAATTACCCCTTGCCAAAGATGGAGCACATTTTGTAGAGAGTCACTGGTGCATCTAGGATGTCTATGATTGATGGATTTTTTGGTTATAGTCAGATCTATGTCTTGCTCGAATATAGAGAGAAGAAATCCTTCACTACTCCTTGGAGCACATTCATGTATGCTAAAATGCCTTTTGGATTGATGAATGCAGGAGAAAACGTTCAATGCACAATGGACATTGACTTCATTAGGGAGAAGGACAAGTTTGTAGTCATCTATGTAGATGACATTACAGTGTTCTCAAAATCTGATAAAGAACATTATCATCATTTAAAAAGGGTCTTCCTGAAGTGCATAAAGTTTGGTCTCTCTCTCAATCCTAAGAAATCTTTGTTTGCTATGAAGGCAAGTTATTGGGACACATTGTATCGACAAAAGGGGTAAGAATTGATCCAAGTAGAGTAGAGGCCATTCAGACCTTATCTTTTCCTATATCCAAGAAAGAAATTCAGTCTTTCTTGCGTAAAATCAATTTTCTAAGAAGGTTCATCTCTAACTTTGTTGAATTAGTGAAGTACATTACAACCATGCTTAGGAAAGGGAATGAGGTGAAATGGACTACTGAGGCTCGAAAATCCTTTGATCAGATAAAAAAGGCTTTGAATGAAGCACCCATGCTCATCATCCCTAACTATTCTAAGGAGTTTATGATATTTTCCTTTGCTTCATTTGACACATTGGTTGTTGTTTTACTACAGAAAAACACAGAGGGGTTAGAGTAGCCTATTTCCTTTTTCAGCAGAGCATTGAGGGATGCAGAAGTGAGATATGATATCATGGGAAAACAGGCTTATGCTTTGGTCAAAGCCCTCAAGGATTTCATAGTTTATGTTCTGCATTCAAAAATTGTGGCATATGTACCTTCAGCCTCAGTAAAAGAAATACGTATCCATCCTGATATAGATGGGAAGAGGAGAAAATGGATTGCTAAAATTCTGGAGTTTGAGCTTGAAATGAAGCCCACTAAACTAGTGAAAGGACAAGGTTTAGGTAGGTTACTGGCTGAATCAAATTGCAAAGATTTAGGGATTAATTTTATGAATATAAACTCAAAAAATCAGCAAGCTGAGTCTGCTAATAAAAACACTCATGCTAGCCCAAATTTGGCATAATGCACTTGGTATAAAGACATCATATAATTTCTCCAAAAGTTGCAGCCTCTTGATGGTTTGGACAAGAAAAAGGTGAGAGCTTTGAAGCTTAAAGAAATCAGATATTGTCTCATTGATCATGTCTTATATTGGAAAGATCCTCTAGGATTTCTTTTGAGATGTCTTGATCCACAGGAGGCCCAAAGGGCCATGACTGATTTTCATGACAACTTCTGTGGGGGCCATCACTTCTGGAGAACCACAACCTACAAGATCCTCAGAGATGGGTATTTATGGCCTAGCCTTTTTAATGATTTTTGTGCAAATATTAGAGCTTGTGTCAAATGCCAAAATTTCTCTGGAAAGAAGCAACTCAAATATTTTCCTTTGAATCCCATGGTAGTCTCTGGACCATTTCAGCAGTGGGGTCTTGACTTCAGTGGGGAAATACACCCAACTTCAAGTGGTCATCATAGGTGGATTTTGACTGCCACTTATTATTTCACTAAGTGGATATAATCCATTCTTACAAGAAATGCCTCTCACAGGGTAATCACTATTTTTCTTGAGGATGCCATGTCTAGATTTGGTTGTCCAAGCAAGATTGTTACTAAAAATACCGCTTCCTTCAAAGCTAGACCATTGATCAATTTCTGTGAGCAGTACGAGATTACATTAGTCCATTCTACTCCTTACTACCCCCAAGGTAATGGTTTCGTAGAGTCCTCTAACAAGATCCTCATAAATATCATCAAGAAATTGTTAGAGGAAAATAAGAAAGCATGGGACTCAAAGTTGAAATTTGCCTTATGGGCTGATAGAATTACAACAAAGAGGTCACTGGGTCTTTTCCCTTTTCAACTTGTATATGGGGTGGAGGCTATCTTTCCAATTCAGCTTGCATTGCCTGTGGAAAAATTCCTCCAAGACTACCAAGGAGAAACTGATGATATGGTCAGGAGGATACAACAACTAGTCAAAGTGTAGCAGACTAGGGAGAAACTACTTGACAGAGCACAGGACTATCATAAGAATATCAAGCAAACCTTTGACAAGAAGGTAAGCAAAGAAGATTTCCAACTGGGAGATCTAGTGCTCAAGTGGGATGCACCCAAGCAAGACAAAGGAAAACATGGTAAATTTGAGGCTCTGTGGATTGGTCCTTTCAATATTTCTTAGGTATTATAAAATAAAACTTATAAATTGTAGAACTTGGAGGATTCCGAAGTTTTGGGTGGCCCTGTCAATGGGTGTTTTTTGAAAAAATATTTTTCTTAAGACATGATCGACTTTCCATTCATTGTAAATATCACTTTTTATTTTATTTCTATTTGAATAAGTGACCCCATAGCACTAGGATAAGGCATTGAAGTTGTTGGTTCTTGGCAGGTCACAGGGAGCATGCCATCCTCTGTGGAGCCAATGTTATCACATGAAGTTGTTTGTGGGTCACATGTAGTTGTTTTTAAGGCCTAATCCTACACCCCTACCCTGTCTCTCTCTCTTTTCCACATACCTTCCTAGATTTTGTCCCTCTTCTAGTTGATAAGGTTGTTGTAGGATAAATTGGTAAATGCGAACATAAACTAATATCCCTAGATCCACCTATATCTAGAACAAAACAAGACTGAACATGGTGCTTTCCCTAAGTTCTAATCATTGAATCTATCATCAAAGAAAGGATGAGTGACATACCTTTGAATATCGCTTCCTTATGCTTTTGTTGTCCCCGCTTCGCTCCGGTGCTCTTGTGATATTGATCCTGCAATGAAACACAAACCAACCAAAGTGAAAGAAACAATAATATATTCAATGACAACCTATGCATGTGATCAAGGCATCATGCAATAAAATGAGATAATTCTATGGGAAAGAAGCATGCCACTATATTAAATAATGTGGAAGAAAGATACAACCAGATGCCTTGATGTTGTCAGGTTCCTTCCAACAGTTCCTTGCTTCCCACACACTTCTTTCTCAAAGGATTTTGAGACCATGGATCTGATAGCTACTCACAATCTATCTTGACAAAGCAAAGCTCAAACCCAATCTAACCAAGCTAACAATCTCAAGCCAAATTCAACTTCTAACAAGCTAACTTTCTCCATGAGAGTTCCTCTCCTTTTATAAGCTAAAGAGGATAAGGTTAGGAGGTTAGGATGATCCCACTAAATCATGAAAACGAGTAAGATCCAAAACATTCGGAAGCCACCTCACCATAGAAGCTTCTCCTTTTAGAATCATCGAGAAAATGCTCATTTTTCCCATGTACGAAGGTCGCCGCACCCTAGCTGTAATGTAACCTACAAAAACTCCGCGACCTAGATATAGTGCAACCTGTGGAAATTAGGCATTTCCGCATCCTATGTATAGAGAAACCTATGGAAATTAGGTATTTCTACACTCTATGTATAGAGCAACTTGCGAAAATCCTCCTTAATAGGGTTTTTACAAAGGAAAATCCAATTTCTTCTCTCAGGTAAAGTTCTTCTCCCTTCTTTCTTCAGGAATTGAAGCCACTAACCCCTCTAAAGGAAACATATAGGTTTACAGCATTAATGGTCATAGGGATGACGAAAATAATGTGTAACAGAGAGCCCCCCAAAGTATGAAGTTAGAACAAAGTGATTGCTAAAATACTTTGTCGAGTGTGTGTAGGGAACAAGGAATAGTCGGTCAAAAACCTGCCAGCAAACAAGGAAATAAAGTACAATAATATATCATCACTGAGGTAGGCATTCCCATACTCAGAATACAAATGACTCAAAGCATAAATGATGACATGCTAAGATCCATGTCAAGTAAGACAAGTCATGTCCACCAAACATACACTGTGGATCCATGCCATTATGACTCAAATATGAACATAGCCACCAAAAATACACTGTGGATCTATGTGTTAAAGACTCAAATTTGAACATAGCCACTAGACATACAATGTGGATCTATGTAACAGTACAAACTGAATATACTCCAACGCAACCTGAATCTGTGAGAAAAGATTCAGGGTCTTCATCTCCACCACTCTATAGTACGAATCTAACCATGCGAATACATGTGCTGAAGTCGAACATGGTAGAAACCACCTGATTACTGGTCATTAATGAATACCATTAACAAGTGCGAGGGAAATCACCATTAATATCAATGACTCCCAAGGTACACTAGTGCAATCCAACGAATGTGAATTAATGAGATGAGGTCGAACACTCGACGAAATCTCCAGATCAGGGGTCAATAATGAAAACCCACTGTCGAAAGCGAGGAAACCTGCCATTGAGGCATGCAAGTTCCAAGGTAACAATTAGTTTCTAAGTCTAATTCCTGGATAATGAGTTGAATTTGACAGGAAAAGACTCGTCACAGGAGGGCCTTAATGTATCCCCCATCAATGACACGAAACAGGTAACAAGATTTGAAGTAGATCAGAGTAACAAATGATTCAGGACTGACTCAGGGATGGCTGACACAATAGAAGGCTTAAGGACTACAGAAATGGCCGACACAATAGAAGGATTTTCGGGTTGAACTTATTTTTTAACATATTGACGACACGACAACTGTCTTGGAAAAAATGACTCAATAATAGGGACCACAAACCAATTTGTAATCTCATAAAGGAGTATGATCAAGAGACAAGCAAATATTCCAACCTAGACACAAGGCGAGTGAAAGGGTGTCATGTTCAAAAGTGACTCTTCCATAGAATACAGGTTTAGACACATTTCTTTCCCAATTTTCCCCCATTGTTTCTGATGAGTACCTCTTTATTTTTACATAAGCTTGAGGAGGATAACATATTCTTGTAGATGTAAGCTCATCCTTCGGATGAGTCCCTTGGAGTATATTTAACGAACCCTAGGAAGGAGTGGTTCGGTCCCATATGGGTCTTTCGATGTTTGTTTAATGAGTCCAAAGATAGAAAACTCGGGGGTTTTTCATGTTTTGAGAGTATGAAAAACAGTTAAAGATAACTCTCCCAGTTACTTTTTTGTAAAATAGTTCGACAGGACCAAAAAAGTGATAAACTATCGCCCATCAAACGTTTTATTCAAATACTTTTACGAGCGTGAATAGAACAAGGTCGCTCGACAATCTTTTCATGTTTAGAGAGTCTGAAAAGAGCTTAAAGGGAACTCTAGGGGGTTCCTTTTTTGTATAACCTTTACGAGTCCGAAAAAGTGATAAAACTTTACTTAGTTACATTCTCATTGATTTAGGAGCATGAGAAAGAACAAAGACTAAGCTCGATAACTTATTCTCATGTATTTACGAGCAAGAGGAAGAACAAAGACTGAGCTTGGTAACTTATTCTCATGTATTTACGAGCATGAGAAAGAACAAAGACTAAGCTCAGGATTGTTTTCATTTTTACGCAAGCTTTAAAACAAAACAAAACTGTGCTTGGGATAGATTTTATTTTTTCACAAGCTTAAAACTAAACAAAACTATGCTTGGACATGGTTTCATTTTTACACAAGCTTGAACTAGAGGAAACTATGCTTGAGGTAGGTGGTTTCATTTTTACACAAGCTTGAACCATAGAAAACTATGCTTGTGACTTCCCAATGCATGGTTGGGACTTAGCCCCTAGCTTAAGAAGCTAGTGGCTCAACTTCAGCATGAAGTCCAGAGGCTGGAAGCATTTCCCCACAAGATTCGTTTCATCCAACTGCAAAGGTGAATGAAAAGAATCTTCAAATACTAGACGAAGGACTTGACTCAAAACAGAGAGGGGGAATTTGTTTCATTTTTTTTTTGACGAGCTTGACATAGGATAAGAAATATGCTCGAGACTCTAGGTGTAATCCCCAGACCACTGTTTCATTTTTTAATGAGCTTGACACAGAAACAAGAACTATGCTCGTAACCTCTGTTTCATTTTTCAACGAGGTTTCCATAGAGAAGAAAAAACTATCCTCATAACTGGTTTCATTTTTTAACGAGCTTGAAATCAGAAAACCATGCTCAAAGATGGTTTCATTTTTAATGAGATAGAAATAAGAAAACCATGCTCTAAGCTAGTTTCATTTTTTAATGAGCTTGAAATCAGAAAACCATGCTCAAAGCAGGTTTCATTTTTTAATGAGCTTGAAATCAGAAAACCATGCTCAAAGCAGGTTTCATTTTTTAATGAGCTTGAAATCAGAAAAACATGCTCAAAGCTGGTTTCATTTTTTAATGAGCTTGAAATAAAAAAACCATGCTCAAATTTGGTTTCATTTTTTAACGAGCTTGAAATAAGAAAATCATGCTCGAGACTCTTCTTGATCACGACTTCCATGAGGACAATGCTCTGGAAGGACACCATGTCAAGGGACAAAACTCGGTCATGGCTTCCAAACGATCTTCATTTGATGGAAGAAACACACTCTGGAAGGAACACATGTTGAGGGTCGCGAGAGGGGTAAGGAGGTCAGGCTCCAATAGCCCTACCAAAGAGGTCACCATGTCAACTACCGGATCCAAGTCATTGTCATCGATAGTGTAAGGCATGGGAGACAACGCCACATATTTACCTGTGGAAGGGGCGATACTATCTACATATAAGAACCACTAAGGGAGGTAATCCAATCAGGACCAATGAATGAAAGTTGATCAATAGTCACAATTATTCCATCGTGAGGGAAAGATATCACACGAAAAAGAGTGGACACAATAGCTTTCATGGAATAGACATAATCCCACATAAGGAGTAAAGTGAAATCCAAGGGGTCTTAGACTACCATGACATCAATAAAGACAGTTTTCCCTCCCAAAGTTATAGGAAACTGAGGAAGGGTCCCTAAAGGTTGACTTGTTCTTCTGTTGAAAGCTAACATATTTTGTGTAACCGACGCAAGTTGAGGACAACCCACAACCTGCCAAGCAATAGAGGACAAAATACTAACGGACGCACCTTCGTCTATCAACGTTTGAGGAATGTCTGGACCACAAACTTGTACTGTAATCTAGAAAGTAATGTTAGAGGGAAGACGAGGTCCAGTTAGCACACCCCAATTAAAAAGGATGGTCTCATTACTTGGAGGGGGTTCCATGGGAGAAGGCGAAATACCCCCCAACACGGTAGATTCTGTATCAATGAGAAAAACATGGGCAATATCAGATTTACTCGTGAGCGGGAGAGTAGGATCAACTGATAATGACATCAAATCGACCACTTGGGTTTCATTCTCCAAGAGGAGAATGGGGTCGATGGGTGGAAACAGATCGACCACTTGGGTGTCACTCTCTAACAAGAGAGTGGGATTGACCGAGGATGGGATCGAATCGACCACTTGGGTTTCAATCTCTAATGGGGGAGTGGGATTGACTAAGGATGGGATTAGATCGACCACTTTGTTAACTATTTCAACTAAGGATGTGACCATATTGAATACCTGATCAACCAAAATGACCGACGGGGGAACCAGATTGATCATTCCATCAACTACAGGTGGGTTGAGAGAAATCTTGCGATAAGTAGCTGGAAGTTGAGGCTGTGAGACAATCATGTCTTCCAGGAATTTTGAGGCTTCTTCCATATGAGGGAAAATATGATTTAGATGTTGCCCTTTTCATAACATACACGGGAACTTGGCTCTACTTTTCTTCTTCCCAACTATATCGTGACTAGTCGACGGGAGGTCATCAACATGTTGTTCAGAGGCTAATGACAAGGTTTGGCGAGGGTGTGTAGACCATGCTTCTATAACCTTGGATAGACCAAGGCAATCCTTAAGAAGATGGCTACCCTTACAAATCCTACAAGGGTACTTGGTCTTACGGGTTGTTTGGGTGATCTTGACATCATCAACACTCCCAACACGACTAACAGTAACTGGTTTCTTTCCAACATGTATGGAAGTGGTTGGAAGTGTGGATCCTTGCTTATTTTTCTTCTTCTTATTCTTCCTTTTCTTCTTCTTCTTATTCACCGAGTTACTAGCTTGAGAGATTTCACTCGTCGAAGAGGATGAAATGGAAGAAGACCTTGCAAGTGAAGAAGGTGAAGAAGATCTGACTGGTGAAGAAGGTGAAGGATCAACATGAGTTTGATGTTCTTGGGGGGAAGTGCTTACAACTGAAGAACTAACTGGATTCAGGATTACCTGAGTGGAAAACAACCACACGGGCAATCCAATCGTGAGACCTGGAAGGCTCAAAGTAGCGATGTGAGGAGGACCAATGTTTCCATAAGAAGGAAAAACAAAAGGTTTCCCTGGAGCAGGGGTTATTTCATTGGTCATTTCGGGGACCGACGCCATCAAATAAGGATCCAATCTATACTCGACTAGGGAAAACAAACAACACACGCTAAAAATCTAGTAAGCAAGCAAGCAAACAAAACTTTCTCACAATGAACTCACTAGTTGGTGACGAAATCCAACGTTGCGGGATCAAAGTAAGAAATGGAATGAGATAGAGCGGGTGGAAAAGTTACATTGATTACTTGCTTAACGGACTTACGCCTTGGTGCAAGCTTCCATGCAGTAATTGTGGATTTACCCTCCAAGGAGCCCGAGTGAGTTTGGCCAATGTTGATTCCAGGTATCATGAAGACTTTCCCCTCCACAGTCACCTCGTGTAAAGAACCTAGAGAGATAGGCCACTAAGGTTACCAATTACTACAGTGATGCCTGGGGAAATAGTCGACAGTCCGATCCACGTGAAAAGGTAGGGTATCTAGCTTGAAATCAACCTGAAAGGCTTCCACTCATCATTGTGGGTATACCTTCAAGCGACCCCCATAATACGCGCAGTATCTACATGAAGACCAACAAAGAAGGGTGAGTAACTCTTCCAGTTTCAATGCGACCTCGTGATTGACCCTTGTGTTAGAAGGGATTCCCAGGACAAAATGTAATAAGTGGATTTCACCCCTCCCTAACGCAAGATTCTATGTTTGTTTACAGCTTTGGAAAGTTATCTTTCACACCTATTCCAAATCCCTACAACCATTCTAATGTAGGTTTTCTACCAGAAAAAATAAAAATGTCTAATCAATTTTTATAAGCGCTTTATTTTAAGGTTGTTGTTACTCAAGAGGAAAATGGAGTGGACAATATGGTGTTTTGACCAACTCAAAATTTATGCAAAGAGATGAAGATGCAATCTTTTCATTACGATGAAAGCTATGCTATGAGAAGGAGAAAACATTTATCATTCCAAGATGTAGAATGTCCCAAAATTTTACTAAACTCATCAATATCAAGATTTTCAAGAAATGAGACAAATAGACTGTACACCAATGCACAATTCATGCCCCCCCCCCAATAATCATGTAATTTCGCTACTTCAAATGCAAGGATGCACCCAATCTAATATAAGGCAAGAAATTACAATTTTTTGTTTCAAAGAGACACTAAAACAAATAGCAAATCACTTCAAAACAAAAACAACCCAAACTAAGTTTCTCTTTTAACATGAATTATTCAGAAAAAAGAAATGTTCTTTCACTAAACAATTCTAAAGAAAAAACAAATGCTTTGTAACTGAAAGACACTCAAAGGAAGAGATCAAATCTTTCAAAAAAAAACAAAGAAAAAATGAGGCAAAGATGGCTGAAAGCAGATTCAAATGTTGTCAATCAGACTATAAACAAATCATAATCAAACCCAAAAATTCACCCCAAAACCAAATCCAAGGTCTGGGTAAGGAAAAAACCATCAAAAACCAAAATTTTCACAATTTCTACAGGTTGTAGACTAACACGGTGCGGAAATCACTGATTTCCGTAGGCCATAAATGGGTAGGGTGTGGAGTTTCCGCACTAGTATAAATAGGTAGGGTGCAGAAATCCCAAGTTGCTACACTGTTCCTCAAAGCAGGGTGTGGAAATCAAACAAAAAATGGAAAAAAATAAAAATTAAGAAGGTTTTCGAGTGAATTTTAACAGTCAGAGAGTCAAGTTGGATCTCCCAGTGACTCATAAAACAGAAACCAAGCAATCAAAACAATAAAGCAAGACAAACTAGGAAAACATTCTGATCCCCAGTGGAGTTGCCAATTTTGTTGTAGGATAAATCGGTAAATGCAGACATAAACTAATCTCCCTAGACCCACCTAGATCTAGAACAAAACAAGACAGGACATGGCACTTTCCCTAAGTTCTAATCATTGAATCTATCATCAAAGAAAATATGAGTGACATATCTTTGAATATTGCTTCCTTATGTCTTTGTTGTCCCTACTTCGCTCCGGTGCTCTTGTGATATTGATCCTACAATGAAACACAAACCAACCAAAGTGAAAGAAACAATAATATATTCAATGACAACCTATGCATGTGATCAAGTAGTCATGCAATAAAATGAGATAATTCTATGGGAAAGAAGCATGCCACTATATTAAATAATGTGGAAGAAAGATACAACCAGATGCCTTGATGTTGTCAGGTTCCTTCCAACAGTTCCTTACTTCCCACACACTTCTTGCTCCGAGGATTCTGAGACCATGGATCTGATAGCTACTCACAATCTATCTTGACAAAGCAAAGCTCAAAGCCAATCTAACCAAGCTAACAATCTCAAGCCAAATTCAAATTCTAACAAGCTAACTTTCTCCATGAGATTTCCTCTCCTTTTATAAGATAAAGAGGATAAGGTGAGGAGGTTAGGATGATCCCACTAAATCATGAAAGCGAGTAAGATCCAAACCATTCGGAAGCCACCTCACCATAGAAGCTTCTCCTTCTAGAAGCATCGAGAAAATGCTCATTTTTCCCACATACGAAGGCCGCTGCACCCTAGTTATAATGTAGCCTGCGGAAACTCCATGACCTAGCTATAGTGCAACCTGCGAAAATCAGGCATTTCTGCACCTTATGTATAGAGTAACCTGCATAAATCCTCCTTAATAGGGTTTTTACAAAGGAAAATCCAATTTATTCTCTCAGGTAAAGTTCTTCTCCTTTATTTATTCAGGAATTCAAGACACTGACCCCTCTGAAGGAAACAGATAGGTTTACATCATTAATAGTCATAGGGATGATGAAAATAATGTGTAACAAAGAGCCCCCCAAAGTATGAAGTTAGAACAAAGTGATAGCTAAAATACTTTGTCGAGTGTGTGTAGGGAACAAGGAACAGTCAATCGGAAACCTGCCAACAAACAAGGAAATACAGTACAATAATATATCATCAATGAGGTAGGAATTCCCATACTCATAATACAAATGACTCAAAGCATAAATTCTGACATACGAAGATCCATGTCAAGTAAGACAAGTCATGGCCACCAAACATACACTATGGATCCATGCCATTATGACTCAAATCTGAGCATAGCCACCAAAAATACATCGTGGATCTATGTGTTAAAGACTCAAATTCAAACATAGCCACCAGACATACAATGTGGATCTATGCAACAATACAAACTGAATATACTCCAACGTAACCTGAATCTGTGAGAAAAGATTCCCCAATGCAAACTGAATATACTCCAATTCAAGCCATTGACCCCTCTGAAGGCAACATATAGGTTTACATCATTAACAATCATAGGGATGACGCAAATAATGTGTAACAAAGGCCGGTTCCCCTTTTTGTTCATGACTCGATCATCCTTAGTGTCTTTCTTGAATGATTCTTCGCACCAAGCTTTCCTATTGTTCTTAAAAGATAAGCGCATATCGGGTTTGGTTCGAATTACTGGTCATCTTATTTTCCATTGATTAATCTCACAACAGGTCGTCCATGTTTTTGTTTGCATAGGGAAAAACCATGAGTGCAAAACACAACATTCAGAGCAGTCCATTTTGGGCTTGAAATGCAAGCAACAGACAAGTTAAAGTTTCAGCGATGGAAATCCCATGCAAAGCTCAGATTAAAATCTCTCGCGCATTCAAAATTTCGAAGTCACGCAAGGCTTAAAGACCAGACATAAGCCTCGAAGTCCCAAAGAATTTAGATAAAAGAGGCTTGATATCAGATTAATTAGTTATAAGAACATGCTAATCACTTTGTGGGTTTGACCTTTCGGGAGTTATACAAACTCTACATGCAGAATTTCTCGAACTCGAAGTGCCGAAGACTCTTGGGGTCCCTCAGTTTAGATGCATGGCACCCATCCATTAGAGATACGTGACATACATCTAGCACTGACACATGGCACTCATATTAGGCACCTTTGGGCCTATCATTCACTCATCCTCGAGTGACGTGTGGCACACCCATTTTGTGACACATCAACAACTGTGACATCATATGACGTCGGGCCACCATGTTAGATTCGCAACATTGTCACTCCAGAGGTGTTCCATTCAGAACAAGAACAATTCTCCGAAGCCCAGAGTTATGAAGTCCCAAATCACTTTAAGGCGGCTTAATCCTAGATTAATTAGTGATAAGTGCACGCTAAATCACTTCGTGAGTTTGGCCCTTCGAGAGTTATACAATCTCCAGGTGCATATTTTACCGAACCTGAAGTGTCGAAGAATATTGGGGGGTCCATCTATTTATATGCATAGCGCCCATCCGTCAGGGATACATGGCTGTCGATGGTGTATTGCGGGGGCTGAAGCGGTGTAGATCCAAACTGCCCTGGATGACTTCTGCAATCACATGCTTATATAAAGTCCAATCCAAGAGCAACACATGGCAACAAAACACAAGGTTAAGCCAAATCACCAAAGGAAAGTCACAAGGAAAAGCAGAGTGTAAGTAGACCGTGACCAGTATATCACTAGAGGAAAAAATGAGGAAGTTGTGGAGAGGGTTCGTTATGCCAAAATGACCCAGCTCTTTCCTCACTGAAGTAGTAAGTCTCTTCTTGATCCCAAGGAAAAATCAGTTAATGAAAGAGGGACTGGTGGTTGGAAAATCAACTACCTCCTTAAATGGAAGCATGGAGGGTCTGGATGGGAACAGAGAAAGTTGTTAGCCCGAAGTACCATAAAGGGAAGTTTTTCTTGTAGGCCCAAAGTGACCCGAGTTTCCTTCTGATGGAAGGAATATGACAGACAATAGAAGACACTAGCTACTGTCTTGATTATAAATACATCAGACAAATAATATGAAAGGGTTGGATGGTTGAGCAGAGCTCCTTGGGTTATATTTTAAAACATATTTGTTCTTTGGTTATGTATGAGACTTGAGACCTTTTCATTAATGGAAGTCAGTTTCCTTTTATCATCTTGTTTCTTCGTATTCTAAAATTCTCATGATTGGATGATCCATATGAGATGTTGTGGATGTGTTATAATGGAGGTTTGATTATAATGTTGCTATGAATGTTTTTTCAGTATTTTAAACTTTAAAATCAAGAGGTTCTTGTGATTGAGCTTTTCTTCTCCTGGCTGCTTGAAAGCCTGATGCCTATAGAAGACCTATCCACCTTCCTCACTAAGTCTTCTTTATATTCCCCTTTATCCTTAAACCACCGACTGAAGTTGATCAAAACCTCATTTTCTTATGCATGCTAGCACATATTTCTATGTTAAAATGTTCTTATGCTGAGTTTTCTCCATTTGACCTTCAATTATAAATTTTATCCACAAACCTTTCTGATGGGTACTGGGCTTATCCTCTTGCAATATAAGGGTGAATCTAAGTGTTAATAGTAGGGTGATCAATTAAATCCATAGGACGTCAATTGAGGTGGATAAATAGTGATGGGAGGTTTTGTAGAGTTGATACACCACTACCCTATCTTTTGGCTTTGTCCCTAGGCCTTTATGTGTCATGAGACCACCTTATTTTAATTAGGAAGGGCTACATGGCTCTTGAGTATTTTTCCACATGATTCATGCAATCATTAGAGGGATCTTCAATGGAAATTATGGAAGGGTCTTGTGATGAGTACTTGGTGGGCAATAAATGGTCTATAAAGCCTACAATTGATGGTGTTGTATGTGTAATAGTTGACTTATGATGTTTTTTATTATGCTCACTCGAATGTTACAAAGGAGTGAAATTAGGGTGATAACAAAAACCAAACAAAAGAAATAAAAATATAGAACAATTCACTCCTAATGACCAAGTATATGATTTGAATCCATAAGGGATATCTACAAGAAGTTTAAGGCACATGTATTTTGGAATGCTAAAAACCTACAAAGTTAAGTTAAGTGCTATCAACTGCACATCCCATACAATAATACTTTAACACACATTGTTTTTTTAAAAAAAATGGTTGGATTTGTATTATATCAAAAATACTTCCAAAATTAAAAAAATACAAGCGAATGTGAAGATATGCAAAGTTAAGTACGGGCGCCTCTGATGCTTCCATAGAAGAGAATGTGTCTATCTATGCCTAAGAGGGATGTAACCATTGTTCTCTATAAACTGCAATTATGCCATGTGAAGATGGCAATAAACCTATTTAACAACAACAAAAATTTACAATTCATAAAAACCTAAAGCTAGATGTAGGGATGCCCTGGTTCTTCCTGTTGAGATTTTGGGTTCTCCTTTGTTTGATGTGCCTCTATGAAGTGTTGAGCCTGGTTCTCGTCTTTCCAAATGCGATCTGAGAATCGTGGTGCTATATGGACATGCTTATCATTGCTAGCAACATAATGGAAAGTCGATGGTAGTCGGGATTCATCAGTGCCAACAAAGTGAGTCGGTTGTTGGGGATTTCCTAGGCGTTGAGTGACAACACCAATCTGTCTTGTGTTTCGATTGACCCCCCTGAGGACAATTTCCAATTCTTGATTGTGTTGAATTTCTTGTTGCTACATTTGGGACTGAATCTCGACCATGCTTTCACGGATCCCCTGGTTTTCCTGTTGAAGTTCACGGTGCCGCAAGCCTGAGCGCTCTTCAATTCGTCTGCAATCTATTCATAGAGCTTGGAATTTATCTTGAATTTCTTCGGTGGTGCAGAATGGGCAGGATCAAGGAGCTCTAGACCTTCATCACATAATGTAATGTTGAATGAGAGGCAAGCAGGCACTGTGCAAAAAGGAGCAGGGGATGACTAAGAGAAGACTCGAAAAGAAGGATGGAAGGAGAGATCACCAGAGTCGAATGGAATGCAGAGCTAGGCGAGGGAGCTGTACATGTTGAATTGAATCCAATGGGAAAGGATCAGAAAACCATTATGTGTGGAGGAAGCCATCAAAACCCACGAGCGAAGATGATTTTGTGCAGGATGAGAGGATGTCGCTGATGCTGAGGAGGGATGGCAGATCGTTCGGATATGCAGATGAGGATCCTTGATTAAGAGGGCTCTCGAGTGAGGGGGGAGGGATGACGCAAGGAGGGGGGGGAGAGGAGAGGCACATAGGTGACAAGGGAGGGCCGCATGCCAAAAGGAGTGTGGGAAAGAGAAAGCGTGAGAAAGGGGGGGTGGTTCTCGAGAGTCGAGACAAAGGGGAGAGGGGGAGGAAAGAGGTACGAGTAATGGTTGGAGGGGTTAGGAGAGTGGGAGTGGGTTGGGTAAAATTTTTCTTTAGATCACATGAAGGGATGAAGGGCTAGGAAAAATTAAGGCAACTAGACATAAGAGGAGGTTTGATTGGTAATTATATGACTTTGTTCTAGAATTTTTGCTGCTTTTTCCAAATTGTCTGCCTCAACGTTTTGATCTTGCAAGATATGGAAGAATCTCATGCTGATGAAGTTCTTCTTTAGAGAGTTTATTCATGAACATATACCTTTAAGAGGGCCTTTTGGTGAACTTGAAAGACCCTGAATCTCCTTTATGACTATTTTAGAATCCCCTATAACAGTTAGAGTTTGAATGTTACTCTCCTATGCTAGCTTAAGTTCCATATATATTGCGAGGATATTTGATTTGTTATTAGTTAATTTCCCCAAACCCCAAGAGAAATCAACTATTTTTTGTCCCTCAAAATCGTAGATGACTCCCCCCACACATGCCACCCCAGGGTTAACTGTTGTTTCTTCATCGAAGAAAATAAGGGAGGTATGTTGCTGTCTTTTCCAGTGTGAGAATTTATTGTTGTCAAGACACAATTGCCAATATTTCTGATTAGGATTTTTCCTAAGAGAGGCGGGGATGGCCCTTGATGGCCCCCGAATGTAGTTGACCTAGTCTTCTTCACTTGGATCCAAGATGCCTAGAAGATCGAAACCAACTACTTTGGTTCTGAAGACTTCTAATATTAAACCACAGATCTTAGCGAAAATGCTATGCATAGGGGAAATATTCTCGTGAAAAATAGCTTGATTGCGAGCTAACCAGAGTTTCCAACAGACAAATTTGGGAATTTGTCTCCAGAGAAGAGTGAATTGTTTTTTGTTTTTGAAGATTCCAACATATCTTTGTTTCTAGAGGGTAAAAAGGTTGTTCTAATTGTCTGGGGGAGGAGGGGATATGGGAAGGGGAAGTTAGATGAGGTTCCAGAGTTGGATAGTGAAATTGCATTCCATAAAAAGGTGGGTGATGGTTTGAGAGGCTGCAAGACAGAAGGGGCAACAGGAGGGGCCTTGGATACCCTGTTTAAGGAGATTTTCAGTTGTTAAGATTTTTCCATGGACCAAGAGCTAGCAGAAAGTATTGATTTTGGGTAACGAGGGATCAAACCATATCTCTTTCCATATTTTAGAGGGGGGGGGACCTTGAATTTTAGAGAGAATATGGGTATAACCATCCTTGACAGAAAAGGATTTATCACCCCAGCTTCAGGAGTCTGAAATGGAACGATTAGGGGGAGTGCATCCAGACAGATTGTTGAAGAAGATGTGGAGGAGTGGGTTGAAAATATCTGGGGGATTAGGCGACTTCCATTTGATGCAGTCCCCTTCGGTGCTCCAAAGGCATAAATCACAAAGTTTGGAGAAGCCATTAGCACAACACCAATCTTTGAGTGGTTGGAGAGTCGCATGGGTGCTCAGGGGTTCACGATTGAAGATATGATCTGACCAGATATTTATTAAATATCCATTCCCAGGGGCCCATGAAATCTTGGCCTGAATAAGAGGATAAACATTTTTGAGAAGGTGCCATATTGGTGAGATCGGGAGGGTGGGGATGGGTCCGTCGAAGCATCGTAGTCTGGAGGAGTGGAAGTATTTTTTTAGAAGAGATAGCTTCCACCAGTTAGGTTTTCCTGTGATTGAATGCCAAGCTAGCTTAGCTCCCAATGACCTATTCATTAGATATGGATCCTTGATGGCCAAACCTCCTTTGTTGTAGGGATAGTAGATTTTCTTCTAGTTTATAAGGTGGAATTTTTTCATGTTCGTTTTTCCATCGGCCCGGAGAAAGCATCTTAGAGATCTGGATATTTTCTCTAGAATGCCTTTGGGAGCTAGTAATCATGAACATTGAAATATGGAGAGGGATGAAAGAACTGATTTTATTAAAACAATTTTCCCAGCAGGGTTGAGCCAACAACCTCCCCAATTCTGAGTTCTCGCTGATATTTTCCCAATGATTTCTAACCAGGATGAAGAACCATAAGAACTGAGGAAAATGGGCATTCCCAGATATTTGAAATAATTTCATGTAGTGATGATGGGGAAGCCGAATATTCTGGCGATTTGTTCTTTTACATGCCCTGAGACATGCCATCCATAAATTCTACATTTGGATATGTTCAGCTTGCCACATGAAGTTGTGAGGAAGGAACTAAGAATCTTTTGGAATCGTTTGGCAGTGCGGGTTGTGGCTGATCCCAGTAAGAGTTTCATCTGCAAATTGAGAGTGGTTTATCTCTTTTACCCCTTTCACTATGAGTAGACCAGGGAGATTTCCTTTTCTTCATTCTTCTTCCAACTTTCGACTGAGAGAGTCCTCTAGCAAAATATAGAGAAAATGAGAGAGAGGACAACCTTATCGAAGGCCTCTGCTTGCCTTTAAAAGATTTGCAGGATTCCCATTAAGGAGAGGAGGAACCCAAGGCATACTGATGCAAGATTTGATCCAATTGATAAAATTTTCTAAGAATTCATATGCTTTGAGGATTGGGAAGAGAAAACTATGTTTGACTTGGTCAAAACCGTTTTCCATGTAGAGCTTGATGACCATACCCGACGTTTTGGTTTTCTTACTAGAGTGGATGGCTTCCTAAACTAGAACAATGTTATATGTTATTTGCTTGTCTTTAAGAAAGCCGCTCTGATTTTATGAGATTAACTTTGTAATCAAGGGGGTGATTCGGGTCGCAATAATTTTTGTGAGGATTTTGTAGGAGGAGTTGCAGAGAGAGATAGGGCGGAAGCGAGAGAAATTGGAGGATTGGATTCTTTGGGGATGAGGGCTAGGAAAGTAGAATTGGTTGCCCCTCAGACTTTATGTTTGTGAAAAGTGTATTTTAGCATTTTCTTTAGGTCTCATTTGATGATGTCCCAATAGGATCGATAGAATTTGATTGGAAATTCTTCAGGTCCAAGAGCTTTGTCAGGATACAAAATCTATATTTCTTTGGCTATTTCTTCCTTTGAGACATCCTGAATTAGTTGATTATTTTCTGATTCTGAGACTAACTTAGGGATTTTAGCAAGCATGCCAATAGCGTTTGTATTTTTTGCTTCCTCAATAGGTTGCTGGTATAGATTGTTGAAGTGGCGATAAGCCTCTTCTTTAATAGTCGTTTTGTTGCCCTGAGCTAGAGGTAATGGAGGTGACTATGTTTTTTTTCCTCCGAGATTGGGATTGCTTGTGGAAAAAGGAGGTGTCTCCTACTTTTATCCAGAGGCTTCTAGACTTCAGGCGTCAGTGTTCTTCTTCTCTATGCAACATGAACTGAAGGTGTTGTTGCACCTCTTTTTCTTGAATCATCAGTGTTTCTGTTTCTGTTTTCAATTCTATTCACTGTTGAATTTTTCTGAGCTGCTCTATTTTTTCTTGCTTTTCTTGTTGAGGGGGAGTGAATGATTTTTTCACCCATTCTTTAAGTGATAACTTTACGGATTTGAGCTTACTTTCCCAGAAAAAATTAGGGGATCCAGAGAAGGGGGTGGTCCAAGATTTTGTAATGAGAGAGGGGATGGTTGGGTTGTCCAACCAGAGTTGGTTGAAACGGAAGGGGAGGGGACCAAAGTTTTGGGGGGGAGAGGAAAGAGAGGGTAATAGGTTTCTGGTCTGAGATTGCAAAGGGGAGAATTTGGGAGGAGATGAAAAAAGGGGAGAGGAGGAATTTGTTTCTAATGAGGAAATGGTCTAGGTGAGCTGATATATGTTGAAGGCCAACCCGTTTGTTGTTCCAAGTGTAGTTTCCTTTTGAGGGTTTGATGTCTTGCATATCCCAATCTGAAATGAGGTCAGTGAGGTTTTCTGAGAAGGGATATCTTACTTTGATTCCTCCTTTTTTTCTTCCAGGAATGAGGTGGGTGTTGAAGTCTCCCTTGATTATACAGGAGGAGGGTTCTATGGAGTTTCTGAGATCTGAGAGAGAGATCTAGGTTGCCATTTTGTCTTTATAAGAGTTTGGCATGTAGACATTGAGCACATAAATGATGCTATTGTTGTCCTTATTTTTTAGAACTGTTAAAATCTAGTTTTGGGTTTCAAATATTACCTCAGATTTCCAAATTTTCTTATTCCAGAGAGTTGCGATGTCACCAGAGGCTCCTTGAGAGCAAACTGCCGCTCCGCCAGTGTTAATGAAAATTTAGTTTGTTGCTTCAAGAAATGATGAAGAGTCCATTTTAGTTTCCTGGAGAAGGATGGATGAGGGGATGGCCATTTGTTTTAGATATTTTAATGCTTCAGATTTAAGATTACTGCTGAAGCCCCTACAGTTCCAAGAGAGAAAGATCATTAGAGGGTGGTGGAGGGAACTCGGCTGCCGTAGACCGAGTGCTCCATTCCTCTAGTTATTTCTTTCCTTATTGATATGTAGATAGTATGTTCTATAGTCTGTCACTTTCCTTGATCCTTTTCTTTTGTGGCTGCTTCTTATCTAACTTCCTTATTCATTCATTGCCCTGATTTTCTTGGCTTCTCCGGTGGGATCTCTCCTTCTTCTTTTTCTTGATTGAGTGTGCAGTTTTACGACTAGTTTTTATTGCCGTGAGGATCCTTGTTTTTCCTCCATGGAGGGATCATCTGCATCTGACTCATCGGTGATGTCGATTAGGGGTCAGTCAAGGGGAGGAGAAGGGTTCAAGGATAGAGGAGGGTCCTTCTTTGAGGAGGTTTCTCCTAACAGGTCAAAGGGGTTATGGATGAGGATAGGAGGGGGATTGAAGGGCAAAGAGGGGGTCTTTTTGGGTGGGTATTTTAGAGCAGGGTTTTGTCGTGGGGGTTCTGTGTTGGGCAGAGGGCCTAAGAGTCCTAGACGAGATCCATTATTTTTGTCGCTGGAGGTTTTTTTGCGAACCTGTTGCCATCTGTCTTCTTGTGGATATGCTTCGGTTTCTAAGGGTTTCTTTTTTCTGGGATATTTCTTTGCAAAGTGGCCATATTCATGGCATGATTTTCATTTGAACGAGAGCTTCTCATAATCTAATTTTTGGATGTGGATCCAGTCATCCAAATTTAATTTGATTGCTTCTAGGAGCCTTTTTTCTAGATCTACTTCTACACAGATCCTGGCACAGGAATAAATACTGGATCTGGGTTCTGCCCTATCAATATATTTTCCCAGGGCATCTACTATGATTTTCAGGACTTCATCACCTCAGTAATGAAAAGGCAAGTGTGGAAGCCTTACCCATATTGGCACAACTGAAGGAATATCGTTTTCTAGGTCGAAATCAGGTGTTCATTTGTTTAAATATAACCCTCCCGGTCCAAAGAAATGTCGATCATTTCTGAAAATAAGATCTATGTCTGATTTAAGCTCGAAATATAAAATATAGAAGCCCTTACCGCATAAGAAGTGGTTCATGCGTCCTTGGACCAGGAGATGCCAGTTCCACTCAATCCAAAGATCTATTTTTCGAGGTGAGGGCCAAAGGCCCATGAACTATCTGACAAGTTCTCTAAAGGAAAAGGAAAGAGTTTTTCTTCTCACCGTGGTGTTAGGAATTGAGACTTCTGGGATCTGCTCCAGTTTTTTGACAAAATGAGAGGTATTGGGCCATGTCAGAGGAGGGAAAAGCGATACCAAGAGGGCCTTGAAGGTGACAACTTCATCTTGGAAGTCCGAAGGGGGATCTGGTTCTAGATCTGCAGAGGCCATAGAGGGCTGAGAGGGCTGACGGGGGCGGCGGCCTAGGAACCGCTCGAAGAGCATGCCTAGGGTTTCTCAGCAGGCGAAAAAAGAGACTTTAACACACATTGTTATGCATAGCATTTAATTATTTAAATGAGTTAAATGTACAATGTACATGCATAACATGGCTTCCTTATATCTATCCATATACACTCAAATGGTTTGAATCCAAGAAAGATACAAATAGGGAAGGGGGAAATCAACTAAATTGGAGGAAACTAATAGCACTAAATCTATATTTATAGTTATAAAGTCAAACAACAAATGCAATTTAATCTTAAAAAACATATTTTTCACCATGTGAAAATTATACACTCTAGTTTGCCCATAACTGCCAATTCATGGTTTAAGGAAAACATCATATCTTTTATCTGGTTCTTTATGAGGAAAGCCTTTATTTCATGTAAGAGGATGTAATCAAAATGCTTTGTATTAGAAACAAAATTTATTTTCTAATTTTTTTTCAAGTTAATGCTAACCCCATGGACATTGGATAACTACTAGATAGTGCTAAAACATCACGTTTTAGTTACATCAATCCCTGGGGACAAAAAAACATCACATAAATAGGTTGCTATATGTCAAAGTGGTGACCTTATTCTCTGTAGCAACCCTGGTTAAATAGATGCATAGGGATTATTAATTATAATTAATTTGATAATCTGACTGTCCTAATATGTTTAGTTAAACAATAATTATTTCTTAATAATATTAATTAATTAATTATTTACTAATTACTTGTTCATATCTGTCAATGAATAATTAATTAATTAATTGACTCATTAATTATTTGAGTAATGAATTAAAGGGGTTAATAATTTTAATTTATTTTATTAAATACTTTACGTATGTAAGGGGGGAATGAAGCATTAAATTAAGGATAAGGTAATAAAGAAGGAGATGAGGAAATTAAACAAGGGGGATAAGGTAATAAAGAAGGAGATAAGGAAATTAATGAGGGGGAGGAGAGTCGGTGAAGGGGAAGATATGACGGGGAAAGAGTCCTACGGGAGGACATCATGAGAATAGGGGGAAGGAAGAATTAAGAAAGAGGGGAGACTGTAGTTCTAGTTTTTTTGGATTTTCTGGTTCTGTTGTTGGGCTCTGCAGTTTTGGTGAACCATCGCAAGGGGCACTGGGTTGCTGGGGGTTTTGGGCATGGGGGCCAGGATTCCTTTTGGTATCTTGGAGCTAGGGAGCCGGACAGGCTGCTCCTAGATGGTTGGGTGGTTAGTCGGTTTGGGCAAAGTTTGGTCAGTGCATCAGGCTGGGCAAGGCAGTAGGGAAAGGACAACCAGATCAGCCGGAATTAGCATCAGAAGGAGGTATTTTAATTATGAATTTGCTGAGTTATTTTCATGCTGTGCATAAATTTTAATTTCTACTGAATATTTATGCTTATATGATGGTGAATGAATTATTTATGCAACGAGAAAGGAATTATATGTTTAATTGCATGAATTTTTGGATTTAATTAAATTAGGTCTCTACACATGGTATCAGAGCCCTGGTTCAAAATTTGGAGCCAAGGGCCTACCCACCTACCCAAACCCTTAATTAGATATAAATTTGGGCCAAGCTCTAGCACCACCTAAGCTCCACCTAACTTGCAAGCCAAGCACACAAACATTTTTTATACACAGATAACAATATATAAAAAAAAAAAATAGAAAAAGTAATAAAAGCAGGCACACATGTTACACTGCAATCACCAAAAGAAGCACCACATTTCCATCTGTTGTTAATATGTTATTTCTTAGAGATTGCAATGTCAAAGGAAAGAATTTAACCATGCCAAGATGAGAAAATAGATATAATCTACCATAGCTGCAAGGTAATCATCGAAGAAGGAAAAACAAGTAAAAGACATATATTTAGAACATCAATTCTTAGGTACACATATCACCTTTAACCAAGTAAACAACCCCTAAAATATCATGATAGAGTTGTCTTTCGATGATATAATGGGCACTTGAAAACAAATGAGTAATTATTTTGAAACTTTCATTCGCATGAGATGTGAATACTAAATTTATTACTCCAACAACATCTTGGATCTTTGTCAGAGTCCAGGACTCATTGTAATTGCCATGAAAGAACTCTCTCAGAAGGGAAAGACAAACAGAGGTGGACATTCTAATGTCTCAACTCTTCATCCATAGACAAATTTGGAGTTAGAGTCCATGATACTAAATAACTACTGCTCGTTTAAA
Organism: Picea engelmannii; assembly: GCA_009831015.1. Classification (NCBI taxonomy): domain Eukaryota; kingdom Viridiplantae; phylum Streptophyta; class Pinopsida; order Pinales; family Pinaceae; genus Picea; species Picea engelmannii. The sequence continues at coordinate 271,444 of ML787796.1, forward strand.
CTATTTGCATACCTTGTGTTTACGAGCAAACTCTTCGAGTTGTTCCTTAAAAGTTGCAAGTTGATCCATAAAGTCTTTCTGTATAGTAGCTACATTTTCCCCAAGCTCCCTATATTTATCAAGAGCTGCAGCAGCATTTTGAAGACCTGAAATTCCCGGTCGGCGCCTCATATTGGAAAATTTCAAAAATATTTTGGAGGTCCACGGGTTTTGAACACACGACCAATTTCATAGCCCAAGCGCTTTGAGGAATGGTGCCGAGGCCCAACTTCCAGTTATTGAAACCAACCCTAAAACTGATATGCTCTAAATGAAAAATCTACATGCGAACTTTTATTTTGGTGAGGTTGACTTAGTAAACAGTAGCTACAGGATGAGCTTTTGATTTGGGAATAGAATTACCTATTTTTTTAGGGGTTATTGTGAACAACAAGGTAATGGATGGAATGATTCCCAAATCAGCACCCGGGTGATTTATTCTTAGCACATATTATCAATAAATTTAGTAAACAACTGTTTTTTTTTCCACGGAAAGCTCATCCAAACAACAAGTCAATCCACAGTTAAGCATGTTGCACACCAACACAATTAGCATCAAATGCAATATCATACAACACACAAGCTAGCGCCCAAGTCAACACAATATACAAGCCAACGACACAGTGCCAAGTACAAGTGGGTAGCCAAGTCACATAGAGGAGGAGATCACGATAGGGGCCCAAAAGGGGTGCACTACGCATCCACAGTGTCAAGCACCGACCACAACACAACGCGGGTTAACATAAAACCAACGCCCCAAACACAGCCGTAGACTGTATATTCAAAAAAAATATAATAACAAAAAAATATATATATAAAAATGAACAATTTTTTTTTTACAGAGGTTAGCACCACATAGCCACACACAAATCAAAGTTAGGACCAAGGCGAAGCCATGAAGGAGCCCACAGGCCTGTTCTTGCACCACGCGTCCGGCAAAATAAAAAAATGTTGAGCTTCATGCCCAATCTCCAAATTAAGTCCATCAACTATCGCCCACGAAGCACATTCAATACATAACACATATCAAAGTGCCAAGCATCGAACCACAATCCATAACAATACACAAATCAAAGCCTAACGCCCGAGTCAAACAAGCCACATGGAGGAGGAGCCCGCGGGTTCAAGCTGGAGTGCTCTATGCGCCTTATCTCCACTGCTAACTTCTCTCGCTTCATTCCTTCAACCCAAATCTCTATAGAAAAGAATAACCTTCCCCCAATGTAAGCAACAACCCCGTTCTGCTTCATAACAAAAAAAAATGGAATAGGTTCTACTGGTGGCCAACATAGTTAACAACGACGTTCTATTTCAAAGAAAATGAAACAACGCTAATGCATCTGCCGGGAGTCGAACCGTTCTATTTGGAAGGCAATTATCCTATAGAAAAGAATAACCAGAAAAGAACCGTTCTCTATAGAAAAGAATAACCAGATCCCAAACTCTTGTTTAAAAAAAATAGGGTTACAGAGATCCAAATAGTCCCGTGAAAAAAAATAAAAATCGAGGGATCCAAATTTGGCTTTTCGATAGCTCCAGGAGTAAAGTAAACGTCGAAAAAAAAAAAAAATTATTGCAAACCCTACAGCCCAGCCAACTAGCTAGGGAGCCACGCACTCCACACACCCACAAAAAAAAAAACACAGGAGTAACTTATATGAATGACTCGTAACCCTCCTGGACATATTCATTGCTTTGATTTCAAGCATTGCTCAAAAGATGGCGAAATAACCAGTTTGGCAGTTGTCTATCAAAAAAAAAACTGGGTATAAAACTCTACAATAAATTAATCAGGCATATATATATATATATATATATATATATATATATATATATATATAAATGTTGTCAAAACAATATACAAGCCAACACAGAGCCGCGCCCAGGAGAACCCATGGCTCCACACCCATTGAGAGGGAGAGAGCCATAGCTCAGCGACCAAGGTCGAGGGAGGAACCAAACCCTTGGCCGCGCCTAAACTCCCTCCTTCAACCTCTCCCTGCAAAAGCACCAGACGATCGAGCAAATGAGAAAGGAATGGTGGCTTTTAGGGTTTAAATGATAACTTTTTATTTTTTATTTTTCCGGAAATAAGAAGCAACACGTGGATCGCATGCAAGGTCTAGGCCTACGAGGTAAGTTTTATATATTTAGCTACTTCATTTATTATAATTTTTTTTTTTTTTTAAATTAAATTCTTATATCCGAAAAATATATATAATAAACAATTCTATAGTTTAGATAAATTAAATAAATTAGGTTTTATTTTAAATTAGGGATTTCAAAATTTAAATTAATTAATTAAAACTGCATATTTATAAAAAAAAAATTATTATTGTTTTTTTTTTTAATTATTTGTTTAATTGTTTTTTTTTTTTTATAATGATAAATAAATTAAAAAAAATATATATATATTAATAAATAAAGTTAAAAAAAAATAAAAATTTGAAATGTTTTGGAGTCTATGGGTTTTGAACCCATGACCACCCACCGCCTAAGCCTTAAGAAATGACCAACCACCAACACGCCACACATATCACTTTTACAAAATAAATTCACATATAAATAATTTAATTATCAATAGTAGCAAGGTACTACCCTGAAGAATAATCTCCGATTATCCAAGCGTCAAGCTCATGAGACCTTACACACAACTCAAGGAGCCAGTCGTTGAGCCCTTCCATTCCATTCCACCAATCAAAGCCAAACACTAAGCTTAAATGCATCGCCTCAGGCTCACTACATCATACAACCACAAGTCCAGAACAATACATAACCACAACGCACAAGCACTAAGCTCCAATGCCCGAAAACCACTCTACAATCCTCAAGACTCGCACCTGCAGTCACCGAGTCACACAATTCAATGCATATGTACAACGTGCCAAGGCGAGCCCACGAGTCAAGCATCGAAGGATAATTAGTTGTAAGCGAAAAGTTTAAAGGACTTAGACTAGGACAAGCGGGAAGGAGGCGACATACACACTAGGAAAGTAAGCTAGAGGAATTGGTGAGTATGGCGCAAGGCTAGCGTAGCTACCAGGAAAGGGAGTCAATAGTTTTCTTAGGTGAATAAATCAAGATTATACGCTTAGTCCTAACCCAGCCAATCTCCTAAAGAGAGTAACGTTTGTTTACAGACAAGTAAAGAAAAACTTATGCCTAACCCTATTTCTAGTTTAAGTAGCACAAATTTGAAATGTCCTTGAACTCACCCTGACAACATTGGTTGATGCAGGTTAAATCATACAGGATGGTTAGGACTCGAGGGAATCAAGTCAGGGGAGCATTGTCGCAGGCACCACCAACACCGCCAGTGCCGCCACCACCATCACCCGAACTAGATCTCATACTGCGCTCGTTGGAGGCCATAAATGAAACTTTAAAGGGGCGACAACTAGCAAGGACCAAGGTGGAACCCCCACCATCTGGAATGGGTAATCTAGAAGCGTCGAGAGATTTGGGGGGAGGACCTCCTCCCGAAGACATCACTTGAGAATTGCAGAAGATCAAACTTCCATAGTTTTCCGGGGGTCGCGCCAGTGAACACACAAAAGCATGGTTGGAAGGCATGACAAGGTGTTTTGCCTTAAGGGACTATGCATCCAACTCAAAGGAGAAGATAGCAATTTTTCAGTTAAGAGATAGTGCCTTGAACTGGTGGGGAAACCTGGAAAGACAACTGCATCTTACCCCAGACACAATATCTTGGGAACTTTTCGAGGAGAGGTTCCAAAGGAAATATCTGCCAGCTTATTATGAGGAACAACAGGTAGGGGCGTTTCATGCCTCAGTACAGGGAAACAAAACTGTAGAAGAATATGAGATCAGATTTATGGAATTGGTCAAATATGTTTTGTATATGGATAATGACCAATGACAGGCGGAGCACTTCGTCTATGGATTGAACCCTAAGATAAGAGATATGGTGCGGATGTGGAAACCGTCTTCGGTAGTGGAATCTATGGAAAATGCACGTTATGCGGAGGAACTCAATAACTTAACCGGGGGTACAATATTGACATTTCTGCATCATCCTAGATTCGTTGGGAAGACCCCTGGGACATTTCCCAGGAGAAGGGGCTCAAGGCCACCTCCATATGGTAACAGGGTCGCACCAAGAATAGTAACCATAGTGATTTCAATGGCAGCAAGTGCAGCATCTCGTTCTTCACCAACGATGCAGACAGGTCCATGACAATCTCAGGGAACAACTAGTAGGGGCAAGGGTTCCAGGGGAAGGAACTCATTTCAGAGACAGTCACATAACAGTTGTAGGTTCAATCTCGTGTTACCTGTTGGGGGTGTGGAGGACCCCATTACTAGCATGATTGCCCAGAGTTACAATCAGGGTTCGTGCATAGAGAAGGAAAGGCCCTGATGAGAAGAGCAAGTAGCAGCCACCAGATTTACGCAGCGGTTAACAATCGCTAGGTCAAACATCAATCCAAAGTGGTGGAGTCATCAGGTACGCTAAATCATATCAATGTTAAGATTTTATTTGATTCTGGTGTGACAGATAGTTTTATTTCAGCATCTGCATTAGAAAAGAGTGGGTTGGCAGCCTACGAGCACGATGACTTTAAACAAGTCGAGATGGCTTCGGGGGAAAAACAAGCGGTAGGACCTAGCGTTGATAATTGTATAGTAGACCTAGGAGTGTGTACTACCAGTTTTAAGGTATACATCACTGCTCTCAGGGAATACAACCTAATCATTGGAATGGATTGGTTAGTAGCTCATCGAGCTTTGGTAGATTGTTTCGAAAAAAGGGTGCTTTGTGTCGTATTCCGGAAGTACTTAGATCAATTTGTACAAGTCTTTCTAGATGACATCCTCATCTATTCCAAGAACGAAAGAGAACATGAGGAACACTTACAAGTAGTGTTGTCCTGCCTTAGAGAAAACAAATTATATGGGAAGTTGTCAAAGTGTTCCTTCTTCTAGAAAGAAATTCATTATTTAGGTCATATCATTTCCGGTGAAGGAATCTCTATAGACCCAGAAAAGGTAAAGGCCATTATGGAGTGGCCAGTGCCGAAAAATGTGCATGAGGTGAGAAGCTTCATGGGGCTAGCAGGTTATTATCGGAGATTTATGGAGGGATTCTCCAAAATAGCGAAACCCATCACCACCTTGCAACGGAAGGGGGTCAGGTATGAATGGACAGAAGAATGTGATTGTGCATTCATTGAGCTTAAGAGGTTACTAACTAGTGTGCCAATTCTATGAGTGCCAGATATGGAAAAGGACTTCACAGTCTACATAGACGCCTCAAAGCAAGGGATGGGGGCCGTGCTAATGCAGAATGGAGGAGTGATAGCTTATGAGTCAAGGAAGTCGAAGAAACACGAAGAGCTATACACAACTCATGATTTAGAGTTGGCAGCTGTAATGCTAGCTCTGAAACTTTGGAGGCACTATCTTGTGGGGAGAAAATTTGAGCTTAAAATGGACCATCAAAGTTTAAAACATCTCTTCACTCAAAGAGATCTGAATTCCAGGAAAAGGCGATGGAGTGAGTTTATGAGTGAGTACAATTTTGGTATTTCGTACATCAAGGGGAAGGAAAATGTGGTCACAGATGCCTTGAGCAGGAGACCACATGTCTTCTCCTTGATACCCTTAAAAGTCAATCTGAGGGAACATGTGTTGACGCAACTCCAAGGAGACAGTTGGTATTTAGAGGCTACTTCAAACCTCCAGAGCGGGAGGCAGTTAGATCCAAAGTATGAATGATATAGTCTGGAAGCAGACAGACTATTGAGATATCGAGGAAGGATGTACATCCATGAAAATGGGGATATTCGAAGAATAATACTAAAGGAATCCCATAGAGCACTTTATTGCGTGCATCTGGGTGTGAATAAGATGTACGCAGACATGAGGAATCTCTTCTTCTGGGTAGGCATGAAGCACGATATAGTCCATTTCTTCGCCAAATGCCTAGAGTGTCAACAAGTGAAAGACGATCACCATCATCCGATAGGCATCCTACAACCACATGATGTTCCTATGTCCAAGTAGGAAGTCATCTCTATGGATTTTGTTGTGGGGTTGCCACTCACATCTCATAGACATAATGTCATTCTTGTGATAGTGGATAAATTAACCAAGAGTGCTCATTTTATTCTGGTAAGAGACACTTACGATGTCACTAATGCGGCGCGTGTGTTTGTAAGTGAGGTTATCCATTTGCACAGGCTACCTAAGAAGATCATTTCAGATAGGGACTCTAGATTCACTTCTAGGTTTTGGACAAGTTTGCAGTCAGCATTGGGGACTCAGTTGAACTTAAGCACAACTTATCATACTGAAACAGATGGGAAAACCGAAAGGGTAAATCAAGTCATGGAAGACATTCTAGGATGTATGTCATGGATAATCAAACCCAGTGGGAAAAGTACCTACCTCTGGTAGAGTTTGCCTACAATAACAGTTTTCATAGCTCCATCGGGATGCCACCCTACGAAGCTCTGTATGGAAGGCCATGCAGAATGCCATTGAGTTGGGATAGACTAGAAGACCAAGTAATAGTTGGGACAGAATTGATTCAAGAGATGGAGGAATAGGTGATTCAGATTAGGCAGAGACTAAAGGAAGCACAGGATAGGCAGAAAAGTTATGCAGATGCACACATGACCGACCGAAGTTATGAAGTGGGAGACCAAGTTTTCATTTGTATCAGGCCTAATAAGAGTACCATATGGTTTGGGAAGGGGACAAAGTTGTCACCTTGATTTATAGGACCGTTCAGAATCCAAGAGAAAATTGGACCCGTTGCCTATCGTCTCGTACTGCCACCCCACTTGCATAAAACTCATAATGTATTTCATGTATCTGTTTTACGTCATTATGTTGTTGATGAATCACATAAACTAAATTGGAAGGAATTGCAGGTATTGGACGTGGGAACTCTCACAGTAGAACCATTACGCATATTGGACCGTATATTTTGACAGCTCAGGAACCGTCTGGTAGACCAAGTTAAGGTCCAATGGGACAAGTATAGTCCAGGATCTGCTACTTGGGAAGACGCCGAGACACTACGACGAGACTATCCCTCACTTTTTTGACCACCTCAAGAATATGTTTCTCAAAGGTTGGGTGTATGTAACACCACCTTTTGACTTACACAGCCAGGATTACCTGAGGCCTACACTTTTATTTTCTACTCACAGTGAAACTATTAAATGATACACTTAAACTTTTAAGACGTATGAACCTTTATGAATGTTTAAATGCTATTGATGATGATGGATATAATGCAATCTACTATGTGAATGTAAATTTTATGAATGTTTAAATGTTATTGATGATGATGTATATGATGTGACATATTATGAGAATGTAAATTTTATGAATGATTAATGCTATTAGAATGATGTTGGATATGATGCAATCTATTTGGTAAATGATAATTTTATGAATGGGTGTCGAAATTGAATAATGGGATATTAGGAGATCTATTTCTAACTTGAAAACTTTGATGTTAAGTTGTTGGTACATGGATACCGAATTGAAATGATGATTGTATGCAATTACATGATCATAATACATAAAAATGTACGAGTTTGTGTTACAGACTAATCTGCAGGTTATGGGTTATGAAATAGCCAGGGGATAATGATGATGAAAGTGGATGTCATGACCACTAGTCAAGAAACATTATGGTATGAATATTTGTATATGATATTATATTGGTTTGGATGCATTTCTATGATATGTGAACCAGTGCAGGATTTCAGGTGATGAGATTGCCCAAAACCGAATAAACGATGACAAAACTCCCAGCAACACGGTGCCACTGTATATTCCATTGTAGGGTGTGGACCCTAGTTATGATTAGGAGGGGTGGAGGCATTTCCCACCGTGTATCCTCCGAAACCTGAAGTCATGGGAGGATGGTGTTAGCTCACGCTCCCCAAGATGTGTGATGATGAATGTCACTGGCCTGCTGGGGAAGCTTGGTCGAGATAGTGACACTTCCACTTACGGGTTCTATTTGGAGTTAGGTCAATATAGTTGACGCTCCAAGATAGTCCAACAGAGGAAGGATAGGAAAGAAGATGGAAGTAAGTTAGGGAGGAAGGATGAGTAGAAATAGTTGAGAAAGTATGGAGATTTGTCTGATGGTGGAATTTAATGTTTTCCCTTCTAAAAAGAAAATGTGTATATATGAATATTCATAATTACGTAACTAAACCACAATTATCTAAATAAAATTGTTGAACTAGGATAATTGTAATTAAAGGATTTCACAAACATTTGATTGGTTTATTGTCTTTTATAAAAGACTGGTCTTGTTGAATGGATTGGATGCATACATAAATTACTAAAGGGTGATAGTTATTGATTATTAGTACATGCATGAGACTTGTATGTACTAGCTACACATGCATTTCTTGTACACATACACTAGTATGTATGAGTTTTCTTGATTTACTTACTAATAGTGTCGGTTAATTGTTATGAATGTGTGAACCATGTTTCTTTTCCTTTGTACCATGAGATACCTTAACTTTGGGACGAAGTTTCCTAAAGGGTGGGTGTATGTAACAACCCTGGTTAAATAGATGCATAGGGATTATTAATTATAATTAATTTGATAATCTGACTGTCCTAATATGTTTAGTTAAAAAATAATTATTTCTTAATAATATTAATTAATTAATTATTTACTAATTACTTGTTCATATCTGTCAATGATTAATTAATTAATTAATTGACTCATTAATTATTTGAATACTGAATTAAAGGGGTTAATAATTTTAATTTATTTTATTAAATACTTTACGTATGCAAGGGGGGAATGAAGCATTAAATTAAGGATAAGGTAATAAAGAAGGAGATAAGGAAATTAAAGAAGGGGGATAAGGTAATAAAGAAGGAGATGAGGAAATTAATGAGGGGGAGGAGAGTCGGTGAAGGGGAAGATATGACGGGGGAAGAGTCCTACGGGAGGACATCATGAGAATAGGGGGAAGGAAGAATTATGGAAGAGGGGAGACTGTAGTTCTGGTTTTTTTGGATTTTCTAGTTCTGTTGTTGGGTTCTACAGTTTTGGTGAACCATCGCAGGGGGCACCGGGTTGCTGGGGGTTTTGAGCACGGGGGCCAGGATTCCTTTCGATATCTTGGAGCTAAGGAGCTGGACAAGCTGCTCCTAGCTGGCTGGGTGGTTAGTCGGTTTGGGCAGAGTTTGGTCAGTGCATCAGGCTGGGCAAGGCAGTAGGGAAAGGACAACCAGATCAGTGGGAATTAGCATCAGAAGGAGGTATTTTAATTATGAATTTGTGAGTTATTTTCATGCTGTGCATAAATTTTAATTTCTGCTGAATATTTATGCTTATATGATGGCGAATGAATTATTTATGCAATGAGAAAGGAATTATATGTTTAATTGTATGAATTTTTGGATTTAATTAAATTAGGTCTCTACATTCTCCTTCTTATAAGGCTAATGGGATGTATCTTCATTGTTCTTGTAGTAGGGAAGAATATGAGCTTTTCTTCCTCCACAACCTCCCAACTACACATACATATAAACCATTTTAATTTGACACCAACAAAAAATATAAATTCTATCATTTTCCTAACCTAAAAACCCTTATAAGATAAGGGTTATGAAACAAGACCCCCTTTTCTCCTTTAGAATGTAGACTCAGACACGCCTACATAGTAATGGAAAAGAGAATTGGATGTAAAATATTACCTAAACACAATGACCATGTGATGAAGGAACATTAAAATTTCAACTCTAGCTAGTTCATAGCTTGGACATAGGYGAGGGCCTCCCCCAAGGTGTAAAGGCATTTYCAAAGCTTGATGATGGATGATTTCCCCAAATCATTAAAACACGTTGAMAAGAAAATTGGCATAATTATSTACATAAAAATATAAGGGAAATATATTAAATTATCATAGTGTAAAAAACAACTATAGAATAACATAGCTCGATCTTAACCTATTAAATTCTTGAAGGATAAAAAATATTAGGACAAAACTTCAATTTATTAAATAATACATGAMAATGCAAAAATATTKATGTTTACACCTTGAGTTGTTTTGATCCTTCTTGATKCTTAATAGGTTTAAAGTAAGATGGATCTATACTAGTATTACTCAAGGGAACACTTAAACCCATGTTTATATGTAGACTTTGTATATATACAAACGATAACTTAGGAGAGTGATGYGTTTAATGTTGARTTTTTMTTTACTTATAGTTTAGAACCTTCTGGACAAAGGGGCATTTCATTCCCTTTGAGTGTGATCCCTCCAAGCTATAGGATCATTTCCTTTAATTGGAATAATCTAGTTGAGCCTCACCTTCCTTCTCCTACACCTTTTCATATAAGTGTTGAAGTTAATTCATGCACCATTCATCAATGTGTTGTGGATGAAGGAGCCTCCACTATTATTTTATCCTCATATGCCTGGAAAGGTTTGGGTTTTCCCAACCTTATGTTAGCTACTAGTCAATTGTTTTCCTTTGATAGAAGACTCAATAAACTCTTGGGGATTAATATTTAGTTTCCTACTTCATTAGGAGGGAAGACTAAATTAGTCGACTTTATAGTTATGGAAGGTCCATCAGAATTCAATTTTCTCCTTGGGCATGATTATAAATCTGCTATGAATGTTTTTGTGTCTATGTTCTTTCATTTAATTCATTTTCCTCACAACAAAAACATTATCACTATTGACCAACTTGCATTTGGTTATCCCCAACCTTGCTCGAATTTAGATTATGTTGACCCTTTATTTTCTTCTACTGTTTTGGTAGACACGATATTGCCATTGGTGAATTATGTGGCTTCTCATCCCATACATTCAATATCTACTAAGAAGGAGACTTTGCAATCATTCTCACCTTCTTAGGACTTGGTTCCAACAATTGACTAGGTGATTTATCCCATGGAGGAATTAGAGCTTATCCTCTCCCCTACTTGTCCAAGTGAATGTTATAAAATATGTTCTATATGGGATGATGTTCTTCCCTCAAATGAAGCTCTTCTAGAGGATTTGATTGATTTTGACATTCCTTTATATATTTTCGATCCTTCCAAATATCATATCTTTAGATTGGACCCATTTGCAATCGAATCTAACTTTGATTTTCCTTCCAAGTTTGATCCCTCTATTTGTATATACTTAGACATTGGCATTTCTATTCTTTAGACTTTGTCATCAAGATGCAAGTCGACCTTTCTTTAGAGTTTGATTTTTTTGGTCATGAATCCTTATGTTTATCTTCTAAGTTTGATCTCTATTTTTGTATATCCTCGAAGTTTGATGTTTCTGATTTTGGTTTCTTTGTTTTTAGATCCTCAAACCCTTGTGGAATTACGTTTGTTTCAATAGACTCTGTAAGTTATGTTACCTTTGGTTTCCCTTCTGAGTTTGATGTTTTTGTAGATCCTTATAATTTGGCATTGTTGAGTCATCACGGATAGACTTCAATGTCGAGATGGATATTGTTGAAGATATAAAGGGTGAAAATATTCCCATTCATATAACTCTAAATATATCTGTTGTTTTGGTTTTTTGAGATATGATCTTGGTATTGTTGGGTGTAGGATTTTGAGTTGGATTCCTAGTTTCTTAGGGATCATACTTTACATGTTATTCAATATAGTAATGTATATTTTGAATCTTATATATAGGTTTAAGCTTCCCCTTTTCTATGATACATTTTGAAACCTTTTCCACTGATTTCCCATAGGGTCAACCCCATTGGATGTTGGTGCATAAACCTTTTCTACATGCAGTTTCCCTAATCCAAGAAAATAGATTTCCTATGATGGGTTGCCCTAGTATTGCCCCTTTTTTCCATCTGGTGCCCATCCTGTTATTTTATGGTATGATTGGGAGCCCTTGTAACTTGAGATATAATTATGAACCTCATTCATCTTTCTCATCTATTTCTAGTTATTTCCCTATGGGTTCTCATTATCTTGTCAATTTGCACTTACATTCTTTATTGTCGTTTGCACACTTGTGCCTTATGATACACTATGGTTTTCTTCCTTATGCTCACAACCATTATATTAAATTTTGTTTCTTTCCATTTGTACTGGTTGTTTCTATAGTTTCAAGTACTCTGTATCCTTGGAGGTGACATGTTGATGAGTGTACACAACTTTTATAATGCATTTTTTTATTAGCTCGATTTGTATTGAAACAAAGTTTTCATTTCCCTCATGAACATCACTAGGGGGTAGCTAGGATACAATAGGATTACAATAACTTATTCTAGGATTTCATGTCTCTCCTCCAATCAAATCTCTATTGGGATCGGGTATTTGTAGAGCAGTTACATAGGGGAGATGTTTAGAGGGAAGACCCTGATTTCTAAAATGTGGATAGGGTGTGGTAAGATCCTTATTCCTATAATTGGGATGGTAGGATGCGGGTTGTTATATTTTAATAGGTATGTTATGTGCACTCAAAGTGTAGTTTCATGCCCTATGACACCCATCTCCTCTAATGTATTATAACATTCTTTATTCTTTTACAAGATTGATCTAATATGAAAAAGACAAAAATATTGAAATAACATAAAAAAAAAAAGTGGGGGGGGGGTGGAGAATTTGGATCTCTATTGTTTAGTTATTAGGTGGAAGGCATTGATTTTTGTCACCCTTGAACAAAGAATTTGGTTTGAGTTATTTTTTCGCCATTGGGTTTTAGTATTTCCTTAAGGGTTGTACCATGATTTTGAGTTTCCACTCCTCTAATTTGTTATTCTTCCAGTCTTTATGGAACATCCTCCAATGCCTCTTGCATTGTTGGTGTGTATCATTGGTCCATTTTGGTGTTAGTTGTTGCCAAGATCATCATTATGTCATGCTTAAATTCAAGGGGATATTTTCACTTGTGTCGGTTATTGCTAATATATATTGAATATCCCTGTCAACCTTCCCAACATCAAGGTGTACTCAATGGTTTGTTCTCTCAAATTTATTGTCCAAGACCTTAACTCATGCTCATATTCCTGTATTGCAATGGTTGATGAGAGATACCTCAATGCCCACCTTCCAACAAATCTCTTCCTCAACTTCAACTCATTATTCTAGGAAGTAGATATATATACATTTTCTATACATTACGGCTTGTAGTAATTAGTGGTGGGTTCCCTCACACATGATAGTGAGTATACATCAATGACCCATAATTAGGTAATTATACCAAGTGTTCAACAATAGATCATCTCTTCACACCTGCTAGAATGTACTTTTTACCTTACTGACCATTATAATTATTGGTGGGTGATCTCATATCTAGAAATGGTATACATCAATGACTATTGATCAGACATGTTCTCCCATGTTTGACTTCAGATAATTTATTCATGTGGGCTAGATGTGTATTTATGGAAGGTTTGGATTGGAGACCTTGGGTTGTGGTGTCATCCTTATTTGGCACTACCATTCGAGTTTATTATACAATGTCACTACCTTATGGGTACCTTGGATGACCAAATTTGTTCTTTTGACCATTTTCCATGGTTATCCTAATGTACACGGAGATGCAGATCTATTGTCTATTCATAGCTATGCTACTGTTTTTACATGGATCCATTATGTATTCTTTTGTGGCCATGATTTTGCATATATTTCTCTCATGGATTTGTAATGTATTTGCTTTCCATGTGTTTTTACACCGAAGCATGGGTATGCCCACCTCGAGCAAATCGATTATTCATTTGACATTGTGGTTTTTTTTTGTAGGTGTCTTGTTGATCCTTTGTTTGTTGGTATCCTTCCTTGGTCCACTTGGAAACATACTCTCTTCTTTATAACATATTTCAACTATCAACTACTCTTCTTACCTCATAGATTAGGTGGCATATGTTGTACTTATATTAGGTCACCCTTCATCAAACCAATTGATTCAAGCCACTTACACATATTTCGTCTTACTTGATAGATATTCTCCAACTTTATTTCACCTTTTTACCATATGGTCGTTGGTTTCCCTAGTAAAAGTCACAAAATGCTCATGAGTTCCCATATAAAACCTGTGATCACCCTTATAATACTCTAGAAAAGTACAAAATGCATAGATCTTCCTTCCTCAACTATATCACCTCCATATTAAGATAAATAGGGGGCCATAGGGATGAAAAGGACACAACAAGAGAAAGTGTCATTACTCTAGAGAATTTTCTAGTCGATAATTTGTAATATTTGGAAAGGATGAAAATATCTCTCTAGCAAGGACCATACTCTCTCACCAAATATCATAAACTATAAGCTAGAAAATTTTATAGAGTAATGGTGCCTTCACATGTTGTGTCCTTTTGAACCCCAGGATCCCCTATTTATCTTAGTATGGGGTGATATAATTAAGGAAGGAAGATTTGCATGTCATACAAGTGACTTCCATGCATAACCTCCACTCATAGCCTATGCATTATGTGCATTTTGTAATTTTATGGGGTATTATACAGGTGCTCGCGGGTTTTATATGGGAAACCCACGAGTAGGTCACAACCTTTACTTAAAAAATTGTAATGGATCAAATTCTAATAATTTTAAATACATAAATAAAACATTGCAATTTGCAACCATTAACTGGATAAAATAAAGATATGTTAATATTAATCACATAATTCATAAGAAGGAGTGGGTGGTTAGAAACTTGCTTGAAAGCTTAAGGAATCAACTTACTCACAACACTATGAATGTCATATTGATACACTCCCATCATTGATCAAACATGCCAAAAGAGAGTGTGGGGGATGGATCTCCTCCCAACCAAACTCTCAGTGATCGCAACTGATAGCCCTTGAGCCCTCAACCAACTACCTATGTCAACTTCCAAGCCTTTCCATTAATTGCCCAAGCAAAAGATGTCAAATTTTCCTCTCCACCTTCATTATATATAATTCTTCTTACCCATCCATGCAAAAAGTTCCATACATGAGTTACACTTGTAATTAAGTGATTAATCACACAGTTTTAACCTTTTCTTAATTTAGTTTTTCTTGTTCTTACCCTTTTATTCTATAAATAAAGCAATTCCCTTTTTTTTAATCTTTTACTTTATTTATTATTATTTTTTTCTATTTTTATACCATTTAAATATTTATTTATTTATTATTATTTATTATTATGACCTATTTAATAATATGGGGCATTACATAATCCCCCCCAAGGAACTCTTTCTCGAAGTTAATGCTAATTATGTTACTTATAGGTTTTTATTTTCTCCCCATATCTTCCACAACACCCTTTGTTGGACTTGTATAAATCCACCCAAGTGACTGCAACAGGCATCAAAAGTACACATCACAACATCAGGGAAGCACAAGTACTCTCTATCTTTTCTTCTCGACTTCTAAAACTAGGGTTAAATCCTATTAGTCTATCCAAATCCCCAAGGAACGAGACCTCATCTACCCAAGCATGCATCTGGATTGGTACTCACATACCCTAGGCATCTCAAAAAGCTGACCCAAACTCCCTCCAAAACTACTAGGTACAATCCCTAAGCATTTGAGTCTAATACCACAACACCACCGACAAGTAACACTCTATCCCTTCTTCTAGACTTCAACATCACAACTCCAATATTAGGCACTATGGCCTACTCAGGATGGTCACATTTCCCATCAAGAGTTATACACAACAAAAGAAACACTAGCATAGGTTGGTTGTGTAACAAACCCATGTATGAAATATAAATAAAAATGTGTTTTTGAGTGTGTATATTAATCAAAAGAATGGCATACAACACCCAAATGTAAGCATTGTTTCTGTTTCATACTTAAACTAATTGTAAATTACAGATAACATGTTTTACCCAAACAAGTTTTCAAAACAATAACCACATTGAGCAGAACCATTACACCCATGGAAGTATGATCAACTCTGCAATTGCTTTGGATTGTTATCAAAATACTGAAGTGTGGATCACAATGTTAGTTTATTTAAAAAATTTCTCACTTGCATCAACAAATTCACAAGATTCTTGATAACTCACAAGATGAAATACATATACAAAAAGAAAACAAGATATAAATAAAATGCCATAAACTACTTGACAAACAAAACTCCAAACCATCGGTTCCTTTGTAGAACACCCAATACTTTGACAGCCAATAGAAGGACAACCTACACTTTGTCAATCAAAGGAAGGACACCCTACACTTTGGCAGCAAATTGAATGACACTACACTATTGGTTATCTAAGGAAATAAATGTCCCATTATACAATGTCTGATATATGGGATAACCATTCTTCAAAGAAATCATAAATTTTAAATATTCACCTGTATTTTATCGAAAACCATGGTAATACTAGATCAATCCCATACTTCCACTTCAATTATTTCAGGGGGAAAACTTACCTATATAAATACCAAAAGGGCATCTTCAATCACGTCCTTCCTCAAACCTGTAACGTCCCCTAGCCCAACTGAGGGACATTACAATGTAGAATACACATAAAAACAAAAAAATTTCTAACTAATTAAGTCATTTACTGTTAATTAATTTCATGTATCTTACAACAACGAAATAAAAACCAGATTTAGCTACTGTCTACAACAATAAAATAGAAGCATCTACAAAATGCTAATAATCAACATGAAATGAAACTAAATAGCTCATTACAACAACATATAAATCATTCTCATTTATAGAGATCATGCACAACAATTTACTCATAAATACAAAACAGAAAACATATAAACACTTATCTTTTAACAATGGTTGTGCAACCATCTCCTGGGGATGGACGTTCCACCCAAACATAGACTGATTTTTCTAAATATCAACATCCAGTCACCCCCAAGCTGAGTATATCAATACACAAAAGAGGGTGGTCTCTCCCTGTCCACTCATGGCTCATAAAACTCACAACCCAACTGATATTCTCCTACAATTATCTTAATTTTCCACCATCTCTCTTCCTCTTGACCTATCTAACCCCAGGAATGTACCCCTTCACTGATGTCAGTCCCTTGGGTGTCCCATTCGTTTATCAGGGTCTCTCTGACATAGGCAGCTAGGAATATCTCAACTGGGAACTCAAGAGAAACTGATGCTAGGAAAACTATCAACAAACCAACAACAAACACGTGTTGTTTTAGTGCAACTCACACAGGAGTTCACCCTACAGTCCTGACAACCTAGCTCTTCAAATTTCCATCTCCAATTTTCTCCAATTACACTCCAACATGCTCTAGAATTCACCCTCCATGGCTACACCAACTCCAAGCTCTCCTTTTTTTCTCTCTACTTGCTCCTCATGCACAAAAACTCTCTCTCTAAAATTGTTGTCCCAAACCATACAATTTTCCTCCCTTTGGATTGCCTTTCTTGACTCACACTCTTCCCCAAGATGATGATTCTCAACCCCCATGTGCCTAATAAATTTGGGATGTGACCACTCACACCCACCCTCTTACATGTATTCAATGATTGGCTTTGGGAACACTCAATTATAAATTTGAAGGTTCATATAGAATTAAAAAATTTAGGGAAATGGGTTAAATTAATATACATGGGTATTTCCCCCTTGAACCCCTCTTGGCCATTATCCTAGAGTACACTTCCCTCTTTTGTGGATTAATTCAACCCCCGTCTCTTGTCCATGCCCCCTTAGCAATTGGAATCACATTTTTATTATTAAAACATATAAATACAATTCACATATTGCATCACTTTGGCTGTAGCCACACATTATATCTACATAAGCGTTAATTAAAGTGGGGATTATAGTGGGAATTTTACATTCCCCCTCCCCTACAATTGTGCACCATCCTCGATGCAAACTATGTTGATATACATATATGTAAATTTACATCACAATACTTAGAAAATATAATTCTACAATTTTACAACTCCAACAACAGTTCCAACCATAATCTCATGTTCTCCTCAACTCGTCGATCCAAGGAATGCACCATTCGTTTATCAAGGTTAACCCAAGGGATATACCATCCAATTATCAGAGCTAACCCAAGGAATGAGCCATTCTTTATCAAGGTCCCCAGTGCAGTTGGCTAGGACTCTGAGATGTTGTTTTGAAACTCCAGCTTCTCAAAATGGAGTCTTGCATTCCATTTTCTTCAAATTTGTCAAAATTTTACAGGTATTCTGCCAACATGTTTTCTTCATGCTCCCATATAGCATCTTCAGGACTGTAGCAGTTCCATTGAAACTTTACAAGCCTTATGGATTTGTTCCTGAGCACTTTGACTTTCCGGTCTAGGATGCATACTAGTTCCACCCGAAAATCCCCTTTGTGTTCCACCTAGATCACATTCCAATCAATTATGTGGTTAGGGTCAAGCACATATTTGTTTAATATTGACACATGAAATACATTATGCACTCTCATGGATGCAGGAAATGTTAGCATGTATGAAACTGACCCTATCTTTTCTAATATTTCAAAAGGTCCACAATATATCTTTTCCAACTTCGGGAAACTTCCCAATCTTAGCGAACTTCTCTTTGCCTTCACTTTTAAAAACACATGTTCTCCCACTTTAAAATTTCTAAACACTTTTTTCATGCATAAATTTTCTTCCTATCATGGGAAACCTTTAAATTTTGCTTTATCTTTCCCATCTTCTCTTCCATTTCCTTTAACAATTATGGCCCAACAACTTCTCTGTCTGTTGGAATATACCAAATCACGCGTGTGTTACATTTTCTGCGATACAATGCCTCAAATGGACTCATTTTCAATGAGGCATGATATCCATTGTTGTAGGTAAATTCAACTAAATGAATATAATCTTCCACTTTGATGGATGATCCATCACATACATTCTAAGCATGTCCTCAATTATCCTATTACTCTTTTTTATTTTCCCATTTGAATCTGGATGATATGTTGTACTAAGATTTAAATTTGTTCCAAAGCCTTTGAAAAAACCTTTCCAAAAATTGGAAGTACACTTTGGATCTCTATCTGAAACTATTTCTTTAGGAAATCTGTGTATCCTAACAACTTCTTTCATATATATTTCTGCAATATCTTTTGCCTCGTGTGTAGTCTTTACTGGAATAAAATGTGTTGCTTTAGTCAAATTATCCACCACCACCATGATGGAATCATGTTGCTTCACTGTTTTGGGAAACTTAGTAATAAAATCAACTATAACTACTTCCCACTTCCATTTTGGAATGGGAAATGGTTGTAGAAAACCTGTTGGACATCTATTCTCTGTCTGTACCTTTTGGCATTCTAAACATTTGGCTATGTAATTAACCACTTCCTTCTTCATTCCCAACCAAAAGTATTGGCTTCTTATTGCTGCAATTGTCTTCTGATATCCCAGGTGCCCATCATATGGCACATTATGTATCTCCTTCAGCACTGCATTCTTTAGCTGACTAGAATTGGGCACATATACTTTTCCCTTGTACATGACAATTTCATCCTCTTTCAGCTCATAATAATTAAATTTCTGTTGAAAATTAACTTGTTGTAATGCTTTTTTTATTTTCATATAGTGCTGATCTGAATTTGTTGCTGCAATAAATTTGTCTTTCATATCTGTCTTGTACATGATGATGGCTGCAATATGCACTTCATGATATCTCACACTGAGTGCATCAACCACTTGATTTTCCTTTCCCTTTATATGCTTAATTTTGAAGTCATGTTCACTCATAAATTTCATCCATCTAGTTTTCCTAGAATTTAGTGTTGGCTATCCAAACAAATGATTTAGAACACAATGGTCCATCCTTAGCTCAAATTTCTTACCCATAAGGTAATGTCTCGAAATTTTCAATGCATGTACAATCATTGCTAACTCTATATCATGGGTGGCATAATTACTTCCATGCTCTTTTAATTTTTTGGATTCATAGCATACCACATGATCCTTTTGAATAAGAACTCCATCGAGCCCTTCCTTGCATGCATTGGTGCACACAACAAAATATTCATCCGGATATGCAATATTCAATATTGGTGCACTTGTCATTATTCCCTTCATCTTTTGAAAACTCTCTTCACACTTGGAAGTCCATTCGAACTTCACTCCCTTTTTTTGCAAAGAAGTGATTGGACTTCCAATCTTTGAGAACCCTTTTATGAATCTCGGTAATAACCAACAAGACCCATGAATGATCTGATCTATGTCACATTATTTGGTGTTGGCCATCCTATAATGGCCTCTATCTTCTTAGGATCATCTTCTATCAATGTTATTGATATTATATGCCCCAAGTAGTGAATATTCTTTTGATAAAAGATGCACTTGCGTAGATTAGCATACAATCTATGCTCTCTTAAAACTTGCAACACCATTATTAAATGCTACTCGTGTTCCTCTTTTGATTTAGAGTAGATGAGGATATCATCTAGGAACACAATTACAAACTTGTCTAGGTACTCCCTGAACACTCCATTCATCAAACACATAGATATTGTTGGGGCATTTGATAGCCCAAATGGAACTACCATGAATTCAATATAATTACCATATCTTGTTCCGAATGTTGTATTACTGATGTCTTATTCCTTTATCCTTACTTGATGATATCTTGATATCAATTCAATCTTAGAAAATATTATTGCACCCTCCATATGATAAAAAAAATCATCAATTCTTGGCAAAGGATACATATTCTTTATGGTAACCTTATTAAGCTTCCTGAAATCAATACATGGCCTTAAGGTTCCATCCTTCTTCTTCATAAAAAGAATTGGGGATCCCCAAGGTGAAACACATGGGCGTATATAACCCTTTTTTAATAACTCTTCAAGATGCATCTGCAACTCCTTCAATTATGTTTTACCCATTTTGTATGGTGTCGTGGACATTGGGGCAGCTCCTAGCACCAAATAAATAGAGAAATCAATGTCTCTCTTTGGTGGAAATCTTGGAATTTCTCTAAAAACATCTTCAAAATCCCTCAAAACCGAATTGTCTTCAATGCTTACCACTTTGTCTTTGGCTTCCTCCTCCATATGGGTTGCAAACATCTGACGTCTCTTCCTAGAGCTCTTCTTCAAATGCATAGTTGAAATCTCTCTAACAACTACATCTCTTGGAATGCATTGAATCTTTCCTTGTTTCCCTTCCTCATCAAGACATGTCATTGTCTTGTTGTAACAGTGTAGCACAACATGATGTTTTTCCAACCAATCCATGTCAATTAGACAATCATATGAACCCAATGGTATGATTTTTACATCTACCTTCATGTTGAGTCCATTCATGTCTATTTGTCAATCTTTAACCAACTCATTGATTTTCCTCTTAGCCCCCATGACTAACTGAACTAACCAAGATTTCTTATGCTTACTTCTTTGAAAGTGAAATATTTCAACAATGTTAGCATTTATGTAACTATGGATAGCTCCCGAATCAATCAAAATTGCTATGGTTTGGTTGTCAATCTTACCTTCCACTTCGATCATGGGGATTGATACTATGTATGCTTGTTCTCCAAGGATGCATAAATCCTTGGCATTCTTCCTCCCATGTATTTCACTATTTCAACCTCTTGAATGTTGTGGGAAATCATAATTCTTTCTCCTTTGTGAGGGAAGTCCCTATATAAGTGATTTCCCTCACATCCCCAACATTTAACAGACTACTGCCTTGGCTTTTTCCTAAATGAATCTACAGTCTTGTGCTCATTTTGGGCTGACTGAACTTGTTGATTTTCTTGGGAGTTATTCCTGAAAAAGGGTGGCTTAAAACCTTTTTGAATTTTATTATTTTTCCCTTTCATCTTGTCATTCCAAGCTTTTTGGAAAATTATCCTTCCTTTGCTTTTCTCATAAAGGTGTCTTTCTCTCCTTATGGTTTCTTCCAAGGTCTTGGGGTTGTCATATTGAATATTTTCACTATAGAATGAGGGTAAACCACTTAGAAACATTTTTATTTTGACCTTCTTAGCCTTGATGAAGTCAACATACTTCAACATTTCAAAGAACCGCTTCTCATATTCCTCCATTGTCATGGTTCCCAACTTGAGTTCAAAGAACTCTTTCATCTTTCTCTCATAGTAATGCTCGGAAAAATATTTCTCTTGGAAATATCCTTTGAACTACCTCCATGAGATCATTTTCTCATCGAGGTTCTTGGCTTGCTTAAGTTGATTCCACCACATGGTTTCCTTTCCTTGCAAGTGGTAGGTGGAAATTCTATCTTCTACCCAAGAGGGGTAATCATGCAGCTGTAAATACCTCTTCATTTACAAAAACCATGCCTCAGAATATTCACCCTTCCAGTTTTCACCATTGAAATTAGGTGGCTTTATTTCCCCGAGTTCACCTTGCAAGATGTCTACCTCAGGCCTTATTCTTTTCCTTCGAACATGAGACACACTTGGGCTACTCCCTAGCTATAAACTTGCATGAGTTGTTCTAGTGGAATGCCTTAGAGAATGATGGTGCCTGCTCATGTTTCTTGATTGCCTATATGCTAATAAACTTGAATAAATTTCCTTAGAAAAATTTAAAGGGGAGTGAACCCTATCCTACCCTATCCATAAGAGCTTATTTAAACTTTACTACCAAAAACAGGATTGAGACATTTTATTGTTTTTACATATTTTAAAATTGAACCGTATTTTTTTGTTATATGATAAATGATGGAGTTGATTTCACTTTACAAAATTATTGGTTCCCCTCACCATTCACTCTCCTGGCAGCATAATCTGTATTGGTAACACCTTCAACAATTAGTCAAAATTTTCCATTTTATTTAATAACATAAATATTCACATTATCTTCTTTAGAAAAGGTTCATCATTTCCCAAAATCCACACATAACTGATCTTTCCATAGTGTCTTAGCAAAATATAATTATATTTACAAGATGGGGGAAACATGGGTATTAGATTAGGGGCTTTGTATCAATGTAATCTTGTTGTAAACAAATTGTTTCCATGGAAAAATCTCTACAATGTGAGAATGAAAGATGGAGACTCAATGACAGAGCATATGAAATCCTTTAATACTATGGTAACTCAACTATTGTTTATTGATATTAAGATTTATGATGAAGATAAGTGTATCACTTTATTATGATCTTTACCAGCCTCATGGGATAATATGTTTGTGGCCATAGGTAGTAATGCAACTACTTTAAGTTTCGATGATGTGGTTTTATCCTTGTTGTCAGAGAAGATGAGGTAGAAAAACATGGAAATCCAAAGCATAGATACCTTATTTGCAAGAGGACTCTCCCAGGAAATAAATAGAAATAAGTCCTCAAATGGGAGATCTAAATATAGGGGAAGATCTAAATCTCCCAGAAAATTTGTAAAGTTGTGTTGGAGATGTGGAAAAGAAGGGAATTACTAGAAACAATGTAGATCCAAAATTGTTGAGAGAGGGAAGGGATCTGATGATTCTCCTTCTACAGAAGAAAAAACCTCCACATGTGAAGGAGGAGATGTGTATTTGGATTCTTCAAGCACACATGAAAATCATGAGGCATGGATGGTCGATTCATGTGTATTCTTTCATATGACTCCTTAAAAGGGGTGGTTTTGTGTAAGGTACCATATGTAATATAATATGTAGAAACATGAATATTCAACAGATATCAATGGAACAAAAAAATATTGAGAAGAGCAATACCAGAAATAATATATTTGTTCAAAGAAAGCAATGTTGAATGTTGACTTGCCTCATTGAGGGGGAAATATCCAGTAGAGCATAACTATATTACAATAATTCTCAAGACAAATATTTATCATGCCTCCTGGTCTTATTTATACTAATTCTATATTCTAAAGAACATTCTAGAGGAAGATCTATCTAGAAGTGTAAGCTTCTATTACGTCTTATTACATTGACTTATTTATATTTATTAAATAGGCCTTATTGACTAATGTTGGCCTTTATTACATGGAAAATATATTACTCTATCTATGTGAGGGGTTAGGGAGGTTAGGTCCCTAACATGCCCTCCCCCTTGAAAAGAAACCTTGTACTCAAGGATTAAGATGAGGAAATTGTTACAGAATGGTAGTCGGCTCACAGGTGGCATCTTCTAGTGGAGTATCCTTCCATTGAAATAAAAATTCCTTGATGGTGCATTGAAGGAGAAGATGCTCGTACTGGTCCAATACAACTTGTGGCTGCAACCAAATGGAACCTTCTTCATCCAACTTTGGTATACTAGTTTAGGTGTGGAATTGGCTGCCAATCACTTTCTTTAGGCATGATACATGAAAAACAATATGTAGCTTGGAGTGACTAGGAAAGGATAACTGATATGCCACTAGTCCCATGTGTTTGAGAACAATATACGGACCATAAAATTTGGGGAAAAGTTTCGAACACTGCTGGGATTTTAGTGAATTCTACCTATACAGTTGTAGATGGAGAAACACATGGTCCCCTTCAGAAAATTGATGTTCAAAACGACCTTGATCTGGATGTTGCTTCAGGTGGTTCTGATCCATGACCAAATTTTCTTTGAGAGTATGGAGAATGGTCATGCAGACTGTAAGATTTTGGTCAACATCCTGAACCTTTGAGACACCCGATATGTATGGAAGAATCGATGGTGGCTTCCATCTGTACATTACTTCAAAAGGATTCATGCGAGTGGAAATATGGTAAGAGGTGGTGTACCACCATTCAAATAGTTGTATCCATTGAACCCATTGATGTTGTTTGTCATACAAAAAACACCTCAAATATGTTTCCAAACATTTGTTGACCGCTTCTATTTGGCCATCAGTGTGGGGATGATAAGTCATGCTGAGATGCAATTGGGTTCCCTGGAGCCTGAATATTTATTGCCAGAAATTGTTGGTAAAAGTTGGATCTCGGTCAAAAAAAATAGAATGAGGGATTCCATGGAGTTTGAATATATTATCAATAAAATATTGAGCCACTGTGGATGTTGTGAACGGGTGTTGAAGAGCTCAGAAATGAGCATATTTAGAAATACGATCGACTAACACCACGATGGCTAACTGATTTCCTGATTTGGGTAATCCAACAATGAAATCCATAGAAATATCCATCCAAATAGTAGGTGGAGGTGGAAGCGGTTGGAGTGTTCATGAATGTTTGATAGTAATTACCTTATTGCATTGACATGTATCACATTCGGGGACAAAGGTGAAGATGCCATGTTTCATACCATCCAAGAAGAAAGAAAAAATGACTCATTCATAATTTTTGGTAAAATTTGAATGACCCACGATAGGTGAAGCATGAAAATCAAGGAGCACTGTGGATTTAAGGGCCGATTGTTTGCTTAAATATAGGCGAACTTTATAGAGAAACTCATCATTATGCCAAGAATACCTTGGAGTAGCTTGGGCGTCCTATTGCAGTTGTTGGATTAGGCTGGAAATTTTTGGGTCTTGCAACCATTCCTGATGAATAGCCTGAATCCAGTCGATGACAAGGAATGAGAGGGAAAAGAGGGACCTTTCTTCATATTTCCTAGAAAGAGCATCAACCACCAAATTTTATTTTCCCTTCTTATCAATGATCTCATAAGAATATCCAAACAACTTGGTCACCCATTTTTGTTTCTCCGGGGATGAAATACATTATTCCAGGAAGAAATTGAGGCTTTGAGTATCCGTTTTAATTTAGAAGTGTCATCCCAATATATAAGGGTGCCAGAGATCCACTGCATGCAAAATAGCCAACATTTCCTTTTCATATATTGATTGGCCCAAATGTCTCTTTGACAACAATTTGTTGGTGAAAGCCAAAGGTCATCCATCTTGCATAAGGGCGGCCATGATTCCTCTCCCTGATGCATCACATTCCAAAACAAAGGTCGGGTTAGTATAGGAGTAGTGCACATAACTTCTTTCAAGGCTTGGAATGATTGGTTAGTGGTTGGAGTCCAACTAGAAGCATTATTTTTAAAGAGATTTGTTAGAGGATCCATGATTTTTCCATAATTCTGAACAAACTTGCAATAATATCTTGTTAAACCTAGGAAACCAGGAAGAATTTTAAGAGTTTTAGGGCGAGGCAAATTATCCATAGCTTCAATTTTCTTAGGATCCACCCGGACACCATCCTTTCCAATAATATGATCCAGGCACTCAACTTCAGAGATGCCAAAAGCATAGTTAGACTATTTGAGGAAAACTTTGTGCTTGGAGTGGAGATGGAGAACTTGATCCACATGGGTGATATGGGCTTACCAAGTTTTACTATAGATGAGAATATCATCAAATAATACTAACACAAAGTGATGAAGGAAAGAATGAAATACATGATTCATGAGACTTTGAAAAGTGGAGGGGGCATTACAGAGACTAAAGGGCATGACCAAGAATTCATAGTGTCCCTCATGAGTGCAAAATGCAGTCTCGGGAATGTCTTCCTCTTTCATACGTATCTGGTGGTAGCTAGAATGGAGGTCAAGTTTGGTAAAGTATTAATCCCCCACTGAGTTCATCCATAAGGTCATCTATGAAAATAATGGGAAATTTTTCCTTGATGGTAAGTTTGTTGAGGGTATGAAAATCAGGACACATGTACCAATTTCATTTCTTCTTGAGGACCATGACAAAAGGGGAAGTATAAGGGTTGGTAATAGAATGGATAAAACCTGCTTCTAGCAATTCTTGGACAATTTTCTCAATTTAATTTTTTTGAGCAAAGGGATGGCGATAAGGGTGCACATTGAGGGGAAGACTACCCAAAATTAAAGGAATGGAATGGGCATGGTTGTCGCTTGAGGGGGGAAACCCCTGGGGAGTTTGGAAAAAAATGTGATGTTGGGAAAGGATAGTTTGAAAGTCGAGGTGCACCGAAAGAGTCTCGAATGATTGAATGGAATGGAGTTGGGAAATGGTGCCAGAATGACCTTTTTTTAGTAACTTTTCCATGTGGTGGGAACTGGTGATCTTTGAAGAGCCTACTATAATGCATTATAATTTATACTAGTGGCCTTCCTATTCAAATTGTATAGTCATTTCCTTAAAATACATGGTTTTGGGGCCTAGAGTGCGTAACCATTAAGCACCAAGCAAAATGTCACGACCACCCATGTCAATTGAAAACATTTGATATTTCAAGTTATACTGGCCAATTTGTAGGTGTACATTTTCACAATGCCCCCCACATTTCATGGAACCACCATTGGCAATCATGATTTGAAAATTTTTGATAGCACAGATATAACAATTGATTTCTTGGGCAAGGTGGCGATGAATGAAATTATGAGTGATGACACTGTCAACTAAGATGATGAATTTCCTATGCTTAATGTAACCAGACAATTTGAGGGTTTGGGGAGTAGAAAATCCAATGAGAGCATTCAACGAAATCATTGTTTCAAATTTGGGAGGATCAGAGGATGGTGTTAGATCATCTGCTTGGGTTAGTGTTTCCTCGGGTCAAACCTCAACATCTTCATCAAAAACATCCTTTGAAATGGCCATAAAAGGTTTATTTCTTTACACTTGTGCCCAAGAACGTATTTCTCATCACAATTATAGAAAAAACCCTTGAGGTTTCTTCCAACCATTTCCACTCGTGTTAATTTTTGGACCTTGAGTGGAGTGGTCAGAGGGGTAGAATTGTGGGGTCAAGGTTGGGGAATAAAAGAATATTTTTTGTTTTAGGAAAATATGACTTGTTGTGCCTCCTTGGAAAATTTTGTTACTTCCAACCAAGTCTGGGGGCGAGCCATGGGGACCTGGGCTCATATTTCATCCTTGCGGCCACTGACAAAGCATTATCAGAAGAGCGAATTGGAAATCCAAGTGCTCAAAGGCAGTGATAAAATATTCCATTGTTCCAGATTGTTTCAACTTAGTCAAACGACCTAAATGGTGGGTGTTTGTGTCAAAGCATTCATACAACTCAACAACAAATTGTCCAAGCAACATACCCTTAGCGTGATTTTCTACATCATTTCCACCATTGTCATTGTTCTGGATCCAAATAGAGAACTTCGTAACGAAGCTTGTAAAGTCATCAATAATTCCATGTAGGGAAAAATATTGTTCCATGTGAGTGACCTAGGTTGTTGGATCCAAGCCATAAAATTTGTTCACCTCGGCCCTAGGAAGATAGGGTCATGATTGGAATGAAATTTTAGAGGATTGGAAGAGTCAACACCTTCGAATTGGGGGTTTGGGCTAGAGGAGGAAGGACCGTTGGATAGGAATTGTTGGAAAACATAGTGATTTCTTCTATTTGGCTAGAGAGTTGTTCCTATATGTGGTACATTTTGGCATGAATGGTAGTAATGTAATTATTCAGTTTCTGATTGGTTTCATCTTGGCGAGTAGGGGCCACTAAAATATGAGAGGTGGTTTTACTGAAAAAAAAATTTAGATAAATGATATATACCACTATGATCAGGTAAATGAGAGGAAACCAATGGGATAAGTGCCAAATAATGGTGTCAGGAAGGGGTAGGGTCCACATGAGAAAAAGGATTGAAAATGATACATACCAATACAATCAGGGTAAATAGAGGAATCCAATGGGATAGGTCTCAAATAATAGTGTAGGTAGGACCCAAACTTTTTTTTTACTCCAACGGAGTTATATTCTGATATGAATAATATTGTAGTGTCAAAATGCCCAAATTATTAACAGGAAAAAATGTGTAGTAAATTTGCAACTAGAATGCAGGAGGTAAAGTTGCACGCAATGTGGCCATACTGTCCTTTTTGTTCCTTGTTTGGTGTGTTCCCCCCGGTTAGGGTTTACAAGGTGCCTATGGACAAGTGTTTGTCCTATGTTATAACTCTCTGATATACTTGTCAGGTCAAATAATAGTACTCAACCCAATATCTCAAGGCACCAACTAAGGAGGCTCGACTGTACTCTTAGTCATACTACCCGATTACCTAGGTATTAAAGGGTATCTTCTCAAGTGTTTTTCTCGGTGGCACTATAGTAGTTAGGTGACCGATCAACTAATCTAAGGTTGGTTTCAGGAGACCTAGGGGACTCCTGATATACTTGTCGGTACGTGGGAGTGATGGACATGTACATATTTTGTCTGATGCGGTAGTACTCAAAGGGTACCAATAAGGGTTACAAAGGTTTCCAACAAGGGTGAAACTTTGGTTTTTAGGCAACCCCATGAAACAATTTGTATTTTATGCATGTAGTCTTCCCCACTGTAGTTTTACCCTTTGAACGACAGATATATGTGCTTTAAATACCATGGAAGTACACGTCTCTACCCTAGAAAAAAATTTACCCATAATTCCTGCCAAGGAAAGTGCTCTGATACCACTTGTAAGGTACCAGATGTAATATAATATGCAAAACATGAATATTCAACAAATATCAACGGAACGACAAAATATTGAGAAGAGAAATACCATAAATATTACCTTTATTTAAATAAATAAATGTTCACTTGCCTCTTTGAGGGGGAAACCTCCAACAGAGCGGAACTCTATTACAACAATTCTCAATACAAAGCTTTCTCATGCCTCCTACTATTATTTATACTAATTCTATATTCTAAAGAACATTCTAGAGGAAAATATTTCTAGAAGCAGGAGATTCTATTAGTTCTTCTTACATTGAATTGTTCATATTTATTAAATAAGCCTTATTGACCAATGTCAGCCTTTATTACATGAAAAATATATTATTCTATCTACGTGACGGGTTAAGGAGGTTAGGTCCCTAACATTTTGTGAGTATGAAAGGTATGGTGGGGGTGATTTTTTTCTAGGAGATGACTTGATAGCCAAAATCATAGGATGAGGAAAAGTCAAATTGAAGCTCATAGATGGTAGGATTAGAAAACTCCTTGGTGTTCTTCACATCCCAAGAGTGGCCAAGAATTTGATTTATGTAAGAAAATGGACGACGTGGGGTGTAAAAATAGTGTTTGAAAAGGAAACATGCAAAATGGTTTGAGGAGCAATGGTGTTGCTAAGCGGAGTTTGGATTAGAACTCTATATAATTTTTTGGGAGTCACAATTATTGATGGGTGCAAAAATTCCATTGTTCTTGAGATTAGAGTCAAAGAAGGAAAAAATGCCACAATCTTTGGAGAAAACACTGTGTTGTGGGACCAAAGACTACGACATGTCGGAGAGAAAGGCCTTCAAGTACTACACCATAAGGGTATGGTTGAAGGTATGTTAAATTTCTCTTTGTATTTTTATTTATGTGAACATTGCTTAAATGGGAATAAAAATCAGGTAAGATTCCCCTATGGTCCTACAAGGGCAGGGGGAGTATTACAGTTGGCGCACAGTGATGTGTTTCGACATGTATCAATTCCATCATTGGGTAAATCTGTGTAATATGTCTCATTCATAAATGACTTCTTGAGTAACACATGGATTTATTTCCTTGGGAAGAAATATGAAGTCTTCAAAAAAATCAAAGAGTTTAAGGCTCTTGTGGAAAATCAAACAGAGAAGAAACTTAAGGTGTCAAGGACAGATAATAGTGGATAATTTTGTGAAAATGAATTCAAAGAATTATGTAAAACGTGTGGTGTAGCAACACAGAAGAATACTCCATACACACCTCAGCATAATGGAATTTCATAAAGGATGAACATGATGTTGATGGAAAAATCAAGGAGAATGCTCAACGGTTTCATGTTAGGACAAGAATTATGGGCAGAGGCAACGAATATTGCTTGTTACTTCTTAATTGAATCACCTTCATCAACTTTGGATGAAAATACTCCACACAAGGTATGGACAAAAAAGAAACCCTCTCTTATACATCTCAGGGTGTTTGGTTGTGATGCTTATGTACACATTCCAAAGGAAAATAGGAGTAAGTTGGACAAAACGTTTGAAAAGTGTATCTTTATTGGCTATAAAGATGGTTTTAAAGGTTATAAGCTTTGGAACCTATAAACTAATAAGGTAGTATATAATCGAGATGTGGTATTTAGAGAAATCAAAGATGTTTTCAAACATGAAGTCCTACTAGGGGAGGAAGAACCAAAGAAAATGGAGTTTGAATTGAAGGATAATGAATGAGATTCTATAGAAGAACATGAAAAACAACAACAAGATCCCCATCCTCCAGTATTGAGGAGATCAGTTTAGGAAAGAAGGAAATTAGAAAGGTATACTGCACTTTATTTTTGTTCAAATTTTGCTTTGTTTATTATTGATGATGACCCTAGAACTGTCAAGGAGGTAGCGGATTCATAGGATGGAAAACTATGGAAAAAGCCCATGGTTGAAGAAATGGTACCTTGGAAAAGAATTAGGATTCAGATCTAGTGGAGTTGTAGACTGGAATAAATACCATCGGTATCAAATGGGTGTTTAAGAGAAAATTGAATGCAAAAGGAAAAGTGGAGAAATACAAAGATCGGTTAATAGAAAAGGGTTATTCCCAAGTAGAGGGAATTGACTTTGGTGAAATATTTTCTCCTATTTCCAAGTTAACCTCTATTAGATTTATTTTATCCGTTGGTGTTTCTTTTGATTTTAAAGTAGAACAAATAGATGTGAAGACAACATTCCTACATGGGGATCTAGAAGAAGAAATCTACATGAAGCAACCAGAAGGCTTTGCAATGAAGGGAAATAAAGTGATAGTATGCAGGTTGAAAAAGTCCCTGTATGGGTTAAAGCAATCACCAAGGACTTGGTATAAAAAATTTGATACTTATATAATTGGACTTGGCTTTGCCAGGAGCAAGGCCAATCACTATGTGTATTTTAAATTAGTAGGTGATCTTATTATTTATTTGGTCTTGTATGTGGATGATATTTTGTTTATAGGAAATGACAAGGAAATTATCCATGGTGTGAAAAATCAGTTGTCCTACAAATTTGACATGAAATATCTTGGTGCTATAAACTTTATTTTGGTCATGGAAATTAAAATAGATTGGGAAAATATGAAACTTTGGTTTAATCATAGAAAACATGTTGAGTTGATATCGTAGAGGTTTAGTATGTAGGAATGTAGACCGGTCAAGGTCCCTATTCCTATAGGTGCAAAGTTATATGTAGATCAGTGTCCCAAGACAAAGGAAGATGAAGAGGAAATTTCCCATGTTTTGTGTGTGAATGTGATTGGTAGTTTGATGTATGCAATGGTCTTTAATAGAACAGACATTGCACATGCAGTGGGAGTTTTGAGCAAGTATATTTCAAAACCAGGAAAGGATAATTGGACAATAGTAGAGAGGATTTTTAGGTGTTTGTGTGGCACTACTAGTTATGGACTATGCTACCAAGGAAGATCAGGATTGGACAAAGAGTTGAGAATACATGGGTTTGTTATTGCATATTGGGCTAGAGATTTGGATTGCAGAAGATATACAAGTGGGTACGTGTTTAACCTATTTGGAGGAGCAATTAGTTGGATGATAAAAATACAATCTGTAGTGGCACTCTCAACTACAAAATTTGAATACATGGAAGCCACTCATGCAAGTAAGGAAGCAGTGTCATTACAGATATTATGTTCAGGTATTGGGTTGGTACAAGAAGCTATAAGGAGAGATTGTTATAGTCAAAGTGAAATCTTCCTACTGAGGAACCTAGCTTATCATTATAAGACAAAGCATATCGATGTTGAGTATCATTTTTTCAACAATATAGTTGAAGAGAAGAATGCATTGCTGGTGAAGGTGGAAACTTTGGAGAATGTTGTAGATTCATTAACAAAATATGTGAGCAATGAGAAGTTTTCTTGGTGTAGAGAATAAATGGGCATTTATGCCCCTAATTGTTGATCATGAAATCATGTTCCCCCTACATGAAAATAAAACAACAAGTGAGAGAATGTTGGGTATGTGTTATATTCTTTGCATGACTATAGGCCTCCCTATTGGGGGTCCACCCCTGAGAAATATTTTTGGGGGGTTATTCACCAATTATTTGGGTGCTTTTTCACCCTTGGCAATTTAGTGGTGCTTGGTTTACTAATTGTAGTTAAGGAATAGGGTTGTAATCTAATCCAGGACAATGGATTAGGGTTTTTGGATGCCACGAGATCTATATATATTGTATTATAAACAATGAAGTTGTAAGATGATGCATAAGAATTAGAGGTGAAAATCTAAACAACTTATTGGTTTTCTCAGTTTGGGTTTATAAGGTAAATCTTTGTGTATATGTGTGATTGCAATTGTGTTATTTTTAGTTTTTTAAGAATCTGTGTGTGAATTGCACTACTATAAAAGGTTTAAAACTTACAATGTAATGGCTCAAATTCTAATATGTTTGAATACATAAATAAAACACCACAATTTTCAAACATTAACTGAATCAAATAAAGATGCATTAATCATGATCACATAATTCACAAGAAGGGGAAGGTGGTCAAAAACTTACCTCAAATCTCATAGAATCAAGTTACTCACAACACTATGAATGTTGCATTAATACACTCCCATCCTCAATACAACATGCTACAATAGAGTGTGGGGGATGACTCTCCTCCAAACCAACCTCTCAACTATCATGACTTAGATCCCCAATAGGGGTACCTATAGTCATGAAAAGAATATAACACATACCCAACATTCTCTAACTTGTTGTTTTCTTTACATGGAAGGGGCACAGGCTTTCATGATCACCAATTCAGGGAAGAAATGTCCATTTTTTCTCTACACCAAGAGAACTTCCCATTTCTCACATATTGGGTTGGCACAGGAAGCTATAAGGATATATTGTGATAGTCAAAGTGAAATATTCTTGGTTAGGAACGTAGCTTACCATTCTAAGAAAAATCATATTGATGTTCAGTATCATTTTGTTAAATACATGGTTGAACAGAAGAAAGTGTTGTTGGTGAAGGTGGAAACTTTGGATAATTGTGTAGATTCATTAACAAAATATGTGAGCAATGAGAAGTTTTATTGGTGTAGAGAATAAATAGGCATTTCTTCCTTGAATTGTTGATCATGAAATCCTATGCCCCCTACATGCAAAGAAAACAACAAGTGAGAGAATGTTAGGTATGTGTTATATTATTTGCATGACTATAGGTCCCCCTATTGGGGGTCCATCCTCGAGAAAAAAAATTCGGGGGTTTATTCACCAATTGTTTGGGTGCTTTTTCTCCTTTGGTAATATAGTTATGCATGAAATTCCAATTAAGGAATAGGGTTGTAGTCTAATCCAGGTCAATGGATTAGGGGTTTTGGATGCCACGAGATCATGTGTGTGTGTGTGATCTTGTATTGTATTGTAAAAAATGAAGTTGTAATATGATGAATAAGAATTAGAGGTGAAAATCTAAACAACTTGTTGGTTTTCCCAGTTTAGGTTTCCAGGGTAAATCTTTGTGTATATGTGTGATTGCAATTGTGTTCTTTTTAGTTTTTTAAGAATCTGTGTGTGCATTGTATTACTATAAAAGGTTTAAAACTTACAATGTAATGGCTCAAATTATAATATGTTTGAATTCATAAATAAAATACCAAAATTTGCAACCATTAACCGAATCAAATAAATATGCATTAATCATGATCACATAATTCACAAGAAGGGGTGGGTGGTAAAAAACCTACTTGAAATATCAAGGAATCAACCTACTCACAACACTATGAATGTCACACCAATACACTGTTATCCTTGATCCATCTTGTTGCAATAGAGTGTGGGGGATGAATCTCCTCCCAACCAACCTCTCAACTATCATGACTTAGATCCCCAGAGCCCTCAATCAACTACCTATGTCAACTTCCAAGCCTTTCCATTAATTGCAAAAGAAAAAGATGCCAAACTTTCTTCTCCATGTTCATTATATAGAATTCCACTTACCCATCCATGCAAAAAGTTCCATGCATGAGCTACACTTGTCATCAAGTAATTAATCATGTAGTTTTAACCTTTCTTAGTTTCACTTTTCTTACTTTTACCCTTGTATTCTATTAATAAAGTAATTCCTTTTTTTAATCATTTACTTTATTTGTTGTTTATTCTTCTTTCTATTTTTATACCATTTAAATATTTATTATTATTATTATTATTATTACTTATTTAATAATATGGGACATTACAAAAACCCACAAGTATATGGTGAAAGGTGAAATAAAGCTAGAGAAGATCTAACAAGTGAGGTAAAATATGTGTAAGTGGCCTAATTCAATTGGTTTGATCATGGGTGACCAAATATAAGTAAAACATATGCCCTTTAATATGCGAGGTCATAAGAGGAGTTGATGGCTGAAAGAAATTATCAAGTAGAGAGTATGTTTCCAAGTAGGCCAAGGAAGAAGACCTACAAGCAACAAAGGATTGACAAGGTACCTACAAACACAAACCACAATATCAAATGAATAACCAATATGCTTGAGGGGAGCATAAAAATGCTCGGGATTAAGCATGACCGACAAAGAAAATACATAGAGAATCGATGAGAGATATTGTATCCAAAACCATGGCCACAAAAGAATACACAATTGATCCATGTTAAAACAAGATCATAGCCACAAACATATACATGGTGGATCTATGTCTCAGTGTACATTGGGAGTGTTGGCATGTTTACAGGCAGAGTGTGCTTGTCATTGATGGCAAGAAAAACAACAACAATGGTATGTTTACAGGCAAAAAAAGTAGCAATGAGGAAAGAATCAATGATGGCAAACAGGGAAAGCATAAGTTCATGAGAAGAAGCGAACAATATGAAAATAAAATCTCCGAAGGAATAGCGTGAGTATGCAGAGATCAAAGCTCGGAAAGAAGCGTAAGCTCAGGAGGAGGAGTAAACAATATGCATAGATCAAAGTGGAATTAGAAGAGGTAAAGAAAATAGAGGACATTATGAAACAACAGTTATCAGAAAAGAAGGCAAGATGTGAAGCCTTGGAAGTAAAGTTAGTAAAAACCAGAAAAGAGATGGAGAAGTTTAAAAGATTGTATCTCCAAAATCTTCCAAGCATTAAAGCCATAGTAGAACTAAATGACATTTTAAGAAAACAAAGATCTCCTTTGTTGAATACTGGTTTAGGTTATGTAAATGGTTCAAGAAGAAAACATCCAGAAAGCAAAGAGCCAGTAAATATGATCAAGTTCCAGGTTAGTAGACAATCAGACCATGAGAGTACTCTATCACCAAAAGCTAATAAACACAAGATGATCCCTGATAAAAAACAAAGAGATCAGAAGATGGAGCAACAAATGGCAAGAAGAAGGCCATCCTTCAGGTACCAAAATTTCTTCCATGGTTACTGTTTTTACTGTTCCAATTTTGGTCATAATATTGCAAATTGTCAAATTAAGTTTAGAGACATGCAACTGAGGAGGTCAAGAAATAAACAATATTTGCAACATAGAACTAAAAAGCCAATGAGTAGACAATATTGCACCAACCACTTTGACCTATTAAACAATGAGCTCGAATGTTATAACTGTCATAACTTCGACACAAAGATGCAAATTTCCATCTAAATAATTACAAACCAGATCCAGGGATAAAACCCTTAGTTATAAATGCCAGCACATAGAAAAAGAAAGATAGTGAAAATTGTGGTCTAGTACTTTCAGCTCAAAAAAAAAAAATACCCCTGGAATATAGACAGTGGATGTTCCAAGCACATGACTAGAGACAAGGATGAGCTTATGTCTATAAATAAAAGAAAAATAGGAAATGTGACCCTTGGAAATGATGAACCAGGTAGAATCAAGGGTAAAGGGATGGTGAGTTTGAGTAATGGAAAAGGAGATGCCCAGGATGTTCTGCTTGTAGATGGGCTGAAACATAATTTGCTCAGTGTAAGTCAAATGTGTGACAGAGGATGTGAAGTGTTGCTCATTTCCAAATATTGTAATATAAAGTTTGTAAACTCAAGACAAGTGGTGACTAAAGGAATAAGGACAGATAATATTGTTGATATTGAATCCTCCCCTGCAAGTAAATAAGAAGTAGAAGAAGAATCATGCCATAAGCTGGAAGCAAAAGTTGTGAATCTTAGAAAGAAAGTTGAGAAGTCAAACACCAAAATCAAGTTCTTGAACAACTCCATGACCCTGGATGAGATCTTGGATAGTCAGAGATCACCAAATGACAAATCTGGTCTTGGATACAACAAGGAAGAAATCAATACTCCTAAGAAACCTGAGGCAAGTCCTTCATTTGTAAAAATGGAAAGTAGGTATGACTTAGGTTCTTCATGTTCAAAGAATGAAAGAAATACTACAATATTTAGAATATTAGATCAAGGAAGACATTTAGAAGCTACTCATACACCTTAAAGTAAATTTAGACGAAAGACACCTTCATGGATGAATCAAAGGAGGTATGAGAGTGTTTGTAACAGTTCTTGTTTTCTCTTATGATGGATAGGGTCATAAAAGCCTTGGATTGTAAGAATATTGAATATATATATATATATATATATATATATATATATATATATATGAGCTACAATTGTGGAGTGTTCCAGTAGGACAGCGACATCTGCAACAACAACATTCTGATGTACAAAATGATATACATGACATCCTGTAGAGATAACAAGAGGAGAGACCTTGTCAGAATGATATGAAAATAGAAGGCTGACTTGTTATGCTATGCAAGCACCCTCTACTTCATAAAAATAAACTTTATAGGACCTTGCTTCATGTGTTAAAAATATGCAAGATAAAACTTATGTGTTAAGTTCATGTATCTTCTTGTAAATGCTTATGTGTGAGGATATGTTCCTTTAAATGGTTATATATGTACTTTCAATAAATACACAGCAACACAAATTGCAGCAAATAAACCATCAAACTCACAACAAGAACAACATGATAAAGGAGTTCACCCCCCTCCGGGCTACATCTCCTTGAGCCTCCATCAATGGACTTGGCTCTCTGGGATTAATTTGTCAAAAGTTATTTTACAAGATGCTGCTCAACTCCAATGGAAAAATAGACTGTACCATTGAGATCAGAACACATAAAAACCCCAAAAATGACTAATAGAACTCTGAAAACGAATCATGGCTCATCCGGGCATGACCTCTTCTACATGTGGCCATAAGGTTCATTGAGCTTCTCTTTGGAAAAAACACCTGTAAAAGTCCTCAAAATCCTCTGAAACCTATCCCAATGTGTTCAGATCATAACAATTAGCCAAAAATGATTATTCAATCACAAAAAACAAACATAGGCTCACCAAAACATGTCCTCAATCAATGAGGGATTCAAGCTCCCTGGAGCTTGCTGAAACTTCAATGGCTAAAAACCTACAAAAGAAGTCTCCAAATGGCCTTGATAATAGTGCCAATGGATTCAGGACGTCCAAAAACCCCTAGATGGGCTTTTATGGCACCTCAATCGGCC
This sequence comes from Picea engelmannii, assembly GCA_009831015.1. Taxonomy (NCBI): domain Eukaryota; kingdom Viridiplantae; phylum Streptophyta; class Pinopsida; order Pinales; family Pinaceae; genus Picea; species Picea engelmannii. The sequence goes on from ML787796.1 coordinate 309,660, forward strand.
AAGAAATGAAGAAGATAGGCCTCCTGCCATTCCCTTCCTCAAGTTTGTTGTCTCTGCATCTACAAAACGCACCCTTGTTGAATGAACCTGGCACACACACAATATATAGCATGAAAACCCAGCACAGGGCGCAACCGGGCCAACGGTGCAAACTATAGGATGGTTATGGGTGCGCCAGCCCCTAACCGCCTAGCACCTGGGCACATGGGAAGTTACAATATGACCTCGGGCTTTAAAACCAAACCATTTGCCAACCGTTTGAAACTTAAGCCCCTGCGCGCTCCATTTAACAAAGATTACGGTCATATGTTTCAAAGCACAGAACCGTGGGTTCCATGACACATTCACGTGCACATATACATACAATGGTCATATGGTTAACACATATAAAACCGCTGGCTGGGGCTAAGCCCCGGCCCGACCCCACGCCAACCATAATATAATGTAAACTTAAATACATTCTAAACCATTTATATAATAAGTCACATAGTGTGGTGCGTTGGCACGGTGGACTTTGTTAAAGAGCTTGGTCGGTGGGGAGGTCCACGGTTTGAATCCAGTGGACTATAAAAAAATTTGAACAACACCCAAACCAATAGTAGGGTGCCACGTGGCAACCCATGACTGGACCACGTGGCACCATCCCATTTGCCAATTAAATGCCACGTGTCACCAACAGATTCACCCAAAATCTGCCAATAAAAGAATGCCACATCACCTCTGCCATGTCAGCATGTACGGTCAAGATATGTCAGCGTACGACCTCTGCCACGTCAGCGTATGGTCATGCCACGTCAGCCTCCGTACGGATTGCACAGTCAGCGTCCCTTTTTTTACCTGTTTGACGATTCAAACAGATCATGATATCTCTCACTCCCTACGTCCGTTTGAGACGAAACGAGTTGCGTTGGGTTAGTGACGATGAGGGCTACGCTCTCATTTGTTTTGAGGAAAATCTGAGAACGTTGATTTTTGAGCTAAAATTTGACCCCTGGTCCAAATTTTGATCACATAAAGAGATAACCTTTAGAAATAAAGGGGGAGTCATTCAGTTATGAAAAGAAAATTTTGATGAAGGAGTCCCAATAAGAGAGATGAGCAATATTGAGTATACTACAGAGGACACAGCTGAAGCTAAAGATGCACAGGTCTAAGAATCATGTATTTCATTCCAAGACCAAGCACATCCCATAAAATACCATTTTCTGAGAGAGTAGGTCACCAATAAGATTGTTCAGGTTCATTACATTCCAACCATAGAACAAATTGTAGACATATTTACTAAACCCCGAGCCAAGACACCATTTGAATATCTCTATCAGAAGTTGGGTGTCATCTCTTCTCTCACCTAAGAGAGTCCATCCTATCAGGGGGAGTTTGTGTTGGTTGAATATATGATACCTCCGAAAAGTACTGCAATAGCTCAGGGGGAGCATGTTTTCTTTGACATTGATGTCAAAGGGGGAGAAAAGGTGTGGTCTGGATGCTACAATTGGAGGTCTAAGTAGAACAGTGCAGTCCTTCAAGGTTGCCATCAATGCCAAAGGGGGAGATTGTTGGCATGTTTACAGGCAGAGTGTGTTTGTCATTGATGGAAAGAACAACAATGAAGATGGTATGTTTACAGGAAAGAAAAGAAGCAATGAGGAAAGTAGCAATGATGGAAAATAGGTAAAGCATAAGTTCAAGAGAAGAAGCAAACAATATGAAAATCAAAGATCAAGAGGAATAGCGTGAGTATGCAGAGATCAAAGCTTAGAAAGAAGTGTAAGCTCAAGAGGAGGAGAGAACAGTATGCAAAGATCAAATCTCAGAAGAGATAGCGCTTTGCGCTTTCAATTAGTGCAGTCAAGGTCCAAGAGAAGGACTCGCAAGAGGAGAAAAGCTCGAGACCTTTGAACTCTTAGAAAACCTTCTAACTCAGAGAGATCAAAAATCTTAGAAGGAAGAATGACGGTGGTCATTGAATCACCAATCCTGAATACCCGATGACTATTAGATCAACGCCTAGTGACCAGAGGAAGCACAGAGGAGAAGTAAAAATCTGATCCATTGGATTTGATCACTGAGGATCAATAGTCATTAGATCCAGAAATAAATGCATGAAGGTTAAGCCTTTGGATGAGCATAGGAGAGTGGACTTGTCAAAGTCTCAAAGTCCTGAAGTAAGCAAGGACCGTCCATCGTCAAGACTGACAGGTGGCACATAATCCTCAAATCCGAAGCAAATAACTTCGAGGATTTTTCAGTTTGAGACTTGAAAAACCTAAAGTCCATAGAGCCAGAGTAAACGACAGTCGTCAGATCAGTTTGAAGTGGAAGGATATGATAAGCTAGAAAAGCAACATCATAAAAAGATCGAGCCGTCGATCTGAGAACATGATCAACGAACAATGTTTAATTCAGGTCTAAAAGTTGTGAGGAGGTTATTGTTCGGGGATTCTCACTTCGAAAGAATTGACAACTTGAAAAGTTGAAATACCCAAAGTCCCGAAGTGAATGAGGATCCACGTCAGCAAGGACACGTGGTGCAATCAGACAATGACAAGTGTCAAGTTGATTCGGCACTTCAGGTATGTGCAAATCACAAATCCGAGTGACATATGGCAGCTACTAGGTTCATGACACATCATCAAGTGATGTAAGTAAGTGACATCACTCTGGGATTTTTACCACAAGCAGATGCCCTAAGTCACAAAGTCCCGAATGTCGAATTCTCAAAGTGGATACGAGTCGTCCGATCTGAAGATCACCTCAGATGCATTCTCAACCATTGATATAGTACAGTGGAAGGACAGTGTAAGTGGAATTGTTAACCGATAGCAAGCAGTTTCCACTGCTTATGACTTACTCAGCAGGTGACCTCTCCAGAGGATAATGAAGCAGTGATCAGCTTAAAGTTATAAAGTGTCGAAGTCACTTATGATCATTGATCATGCAGGAGGGTATGTGTCAACGGATCGTGAACTTTGGGCGAAACTACTATGGGAAAACACGAAGGAGAAAGGTTTGATATTTCTGAAGGCTGAAGTCCCAGAGCGGAGGATAGCCATTGGATTAAAGAGGACACGCATCAGTGGATTGTCATCTTCGGGAAAAAGAAAAGGAAGGATGAAAGAAAGTTGAGAGTTGAGATTTCCGAACCCTGAAGGGATTGTGACCGTCAATCCAAAAGGGACACACGTTGTTGGATCGTGGACTCTGGGTGAAATTCTTCGAGAGTAAGCAGAGTTTGAGAATCAAAACTCACAAATCCTGAAAGGCAAAATCGATCTCATCCATTGGTTTGGAGGGTAGCATGTCACCTGATCGTTGAGACTAAGGATCACGCACGGAAAGAGGAAAGAAGGCAGGAAAGGAATATAGATCGGAGTTGTTGATCGAAGGAGCACCATCAAGATCATGAGATCGATGGTCTCATTGCATTGTGGGGTTAGAACATGCTTGGGTCTTAATTTTTTGTGAGTGGGCCGCAATTGAAACCATGGTTTTGGAGAAAGGACACGTGGAGGCTCGTAATGAATTGCGGGGTGAAAATTGAGTTGCCCTCAAACCGCCTATGGATGCGCTTCCAATTGCATGGTCATGTGAAGTTCATAGCCCAAGGTCATATCGTGAAAATGAGCTAGCGCTCACTAAACGGAGATCGGGAAGCACCTTTTTGAATAAGTGTTTGGTCACCGCAGGTGGTCACGTAAGGAAGGGACTTAGAAGCCAAAGAAGCCATAGTTGACTGGGTGTAATTGTTAGAACAGAGTGATTGTATCTACTAGAGAATCCGAGGAGCTAGAGGGTGATTTCCAGAGGATCTGAAGAGTCTCGAGGTAACTGCTAGTGGAATGAAGACTCATTATAGAGACAATTGACAGATGGAAAAGTGTTGAAGTATGTAATTGCAACAGAGAATATGAAGAGTCACACTGCCAGAGAAGGCAAAGAATCTTAGGATAAGCCACTGATGATGAACAGACTCAGCATAACTGCCAAATATGATGATGAGTTGCATGGATGATCTGGAAGAGGACTTGGAATGATAAATATATGCAGAACATAGAAGAGATGGTTGCTTCTGTTTAGATTTATTCATGCGGGTAGAAGCATGTTGTGTGTAGTAGCTAAAACTCATAGAAAGAGGCATAACGCATAGAATGGAAATAATACACAGAGAAGAAAGTGCAGAAGAAGGACATAGAACATAAATGCATATCTGAGAGAGGAAGAGAAAGCTGAGGTGCGCATGCAGAGACAAAGCAGTATAGCAGAACAATGATTAAACCAGTAAGCCCTTTGACAAACACTGTATCACTGTAATAAGTTTCAGTAACGAAGTTTTTATAATCAGGGTGGAAGGGAGGTGCTAGGGAGGACTGTTGCATTCAGAAGTTTCAAGTGGGTGCTTGAACACAGGGAGTTGCAGCTTCCATATGGTTGCAACCAGAAAAACCAGGGTGGTAGGGTGGTGTAAGGGAGAACTATTGTTCTCTATTATACATGTTGATTCTTGCGTGATTGGAAGTTGGTGCTTCCATTCAGTTGGTGTTGGAACACTCAGGGAGTTGGTTCTTCCTTCTAGTGGGTGCTAGAGAAACCAGGGAGTTGGTGCTTCCTTCTAGTGGGTGTTAGAGAAACCAGAGAGTTGGTGCTCTCAACAAGTTGTAGCTTGTAAAACAGAGGTGGTAGCCTCAAAGGGAGTTGGTTCTCCTAAGAATGATAATGTACGGAAAATAAAGATTACTTATTATATCAAGAAGAAGATGTTTTTCCCTTTATGGGTTTCCTCGGGAAATATCTGTCTCTGTATATTTCATGTGTGTGATCGTTGGATATAGAAATAAAAGAATGAAGGTTAAGCCTTTGTATGAGCATAGGAGATAAAACTTGTCAAAGTCCCGAAGTAAGAAGGGACCATCCATCGTCAAGACTGACAGGTGGCACACGATCCTCAACTCCGGAGCAAATCACTTCGAGGATTTTTCAGTTTGAGACTTGAAAAACCCAAATTCCAAAGAGTTGGAGTAAACGACAGTCGTAAGATCAGTTTGAAGTGGAAGGACAAGATAATCTAGAAAATAAGCATCGCAGAAAGATCAAGTTGTCAATCTGAGAACATGATCGACGAACAACATTTAGTTCGGGTATAAAAGGTGCGAGGAGGTTATTGTTCAAGGATTCTCACTTTAGAAGAATTGGAAAATTGAAAAGTCGAAATACCCGAAGTCCTGAAGGTCGAAGTCCCGAAGTGAATGGGGATCCACATCAGCAAGGACACGTGGTGCAATCAGACAATGACAAGTTTCAAGTTGATTCGACACTTCAGGTAGGTGAAAATCACAAATCTGAGTGACACGTGGTAGCTACTAGGCTCATGAAACGTCATCAAGTGACGTAAGTAAGTGACGTCACTCCGGGAGTTTTATTCTGAGAGTTTTACCACCAACAGATGCCCTAAGTCCCGAATGTCGAAGTCTCGAAGTGGATATGAGTCATTTGATCTGAAGATCACTTCAGATGCATTCTCAATCGTTGATATAGTACAATGGAAAGATAGTGTAAGTGGAAGTGTTAACCGACAATGAGAAATTTCCACCACCTATGACTTACTTAGCAGGTGACCTCTCTGGAGGAGAATGAAGCATCGATCAGCTTAAATTTTTGAAGTGCCAAAGTCACTTATGATCATTGATCATGCAGGAGGGTACATGTCAATGGATCATGAACTCTGGGCGAAACTACTCCAGGAAAACACAAAGGAGAAAGGTTTGAGATTGTTGAAGGTTGAAGTCCCATAATGGAAGATAGTCATTGGATTAAAGAGGACACGCATCGGTGGATTGTCAGCTCTGGGAAAAATCAAAGGAAGGATGAAAGAAAGTTGAGAATTGATATTGTCGAACCTCGAATACCCAAAGGGATTGTGATTGTTGATCCAAAAGAGACACGCATCATTGGATCATGGACTATGGGTGAAATGCTCCGAGAGCAAGCGGATTTTGAGAATCAAAACTCTTGAAGCCTGAAAGGTGAAATCAATCTCATCCGTTGGTTTGGAGGGTCACATGTCACTTGATCGTTGAGACTAAGGATCACGTGTGGACAGAGGAAATAAGTCAGGAAAGGAAGATAGATCAAAGTCGTTGATCAAAAGAGCACCGTCAAGATCGTGAGATCAACGGTCCCGTCACATTTTGGGGTCAGAACATGCTCGGGTCTTAATTTTTCATGAGCAGGCCGCAATCGAAACCATGGTTTTGGAGAAAGGATGCGTGGAGGATCGTAGTGAATTGCGGGGTGAAAAACGAGTTTCCCTCAAACTTCCTATGGGCACACCTGCAATCACATGGTCACGTGAAGTTTATAGCCCAAGGTCATATCGTGAAAAGGAGATAGCACTCACTAAATGGAGATCGGGAAGCACCTTTTTGAATAAGCGTTTGGTCACTTTCGGTGGTCACATGAAGGAAGGGGATTAGAAGCCAAAGAAGCCATAGTTGACTGGGTGTAACTGTTAGAACAGAGTGATTGTATCTGCTATAGAATCTGAGGAGTTGGAGGGTGATTGCCAAATGAGCTGAAGAGTCTCGAGGTAACTGCCAGTGGAATGAAGACTCATCATATAGACAATTGACAGATGGAAAAGTGTCTACAACAGAGAGGATAATCTCAACTGTGATAGAGAATACGAAGAGTCACATTGTCAGAGAAGGTAAAGAATCTCAGGATAAGCCACTGATGACAAACAGACTCTGCATAAACTCCAAAGAAGATGATGAGTTGTGTGGATGATCTGGCAGAGGACTTGGCATGATAAATATACGTAGAATAAAGAAGAGATGGTTGCTTCTGTTTAGAGTTATTCATGCGGGTAGAAGCATGATGTGTGCAGTAGTTGAAATGCACAGAAAGAGGCATAGCACATAGACTGGAAATAATATACAGAGCAGAAAGTGCAGAAGAAGGACATAGAATAGAAATGCATATCTGAGAGAGGAACATAAAGCCGAGGTGTGCATGCAGAGATAGAGCAGTATAAAAAAGTAGTGATGAGATTGGTAAGCCCTTTGATAAAAATTGTATCACTGTAATAAGTTTCAGTAACGAAGTTTTTATAATCAGGGTGGAAGGGAGGTTCTAGGGAGGACTATTGCATTCATAAGTTTCAAGTGGGTGCTTGAACACAAGGAGTTGCAGCTTCCATCTAGTTGTAGCCAGAAAAACCAGGGTGGTAGGGTGGTGCAAGGGAGAACTATTGTTCTATTTTATATAAGTTGATGCATGTGTGATTGGAAGTTGGTGATTCCATACAGTTGGTGCTGGAACACTCAGGGATTTGGTTCTTCCTTCTAGTGGGTGCTAGAGAAACCAGGGAGTTGGTGCTTCCTTCTAGTGGGTGTTAGAGAAACCAGAGAGTTGGTGCTCTCAAAAAGTTGCAATTTGTAAAACAGAGATGGTAGCCTCAAAGGGAGTTGGTTCTCCTAGGAATGATAATGTACAGAAAATAAAGATTACTTATCATATCAAGAAGAAGAGGTTTTTCCCTTTATGGGTTTCCTCAGGAAATATATGTTTCTGTATATTTCATGTGTGTGGTTGATGTTGAATATTCTATTGCTTACTTCCCTTCATTATTGTGATTGTCATTGAGTGTTCTGTAAAGAGTTTAAAATGGTCATAATTGTTTAAGCATAGTAACAACTAATTAACCCCCCNCTCAGTTGTCCAACAATTGGTATCAGAGCAGGTTCCTTTTATTTAAAGGTAGATTAGTAATCTTAAACATGACAAATCATGAAGGAACTTCAACCAATAAGGCCCCTCTATTCAATGGAACAAACTTTGGCTTCTGGAAGGTTAGGATGAGAACCTACATAATAGCTTTAGGTGCAGATGTCTGGGATGTGGTAGAGACTAGTTATGTAAAGCTAGTTGTACTAGCTAATAAGGATGACAAGCTATAATTCAGCTTCAATGCTAAGGCTATGAATGTTATTCTGAGTGGGCTTTCAGAAGCATAATTTGTAAAAGTTATGCACTTAGAATCTACCAAAGCAATGTGGGACAAACTCATTAGCAGTTATGAAGGTAATGAGAAGGTAAAGGATGCCAAGATTCAAACCTACAGATTACAGTTTGAAAAACTAAATATGAATGAGGATGAAACAATTAATAAATTTGTCTTAAGAGTTGAAGAACTAGTAAATGCAATGAAAGGACTTGGTGAAAAAATTGAGGAAGCCTTTTTAGTTCAGAAAATTTTGAGATCTTTGCCAGATAGGTTCAACCCAAAGGTATCTGCTATAGAAGAACTTAATGATATAAAAAAATCTTCCTTTTGATCAACTTCTAGGAACGTTGATTGTATATGAAATGAGGATAGTTAAAGATAAACCCACCTCTAGAGAAGCATCATTTAAAGCAAATAAGAATGAGGATTCTGAGCCTAATGAAATTGAAGAAAAAATTGTAAGAAGACTAAAGAAAGGATCAGACAAGTATCAAGGTAAGTTTCCTTTCAAATGTTTTAACTGTGGAAAGATAGGTCACTTTGCATCTAAATGTCCACACAAGAAGAAGGACCGGAACTTTGAAGGTGAAGAGAAGTACAAATCCAAAAGATTTGATAAAAGGAAAGTTTTATGTGTAAACAATGATGACTCTTCAGAAGACATAGATAGTGACTCTTCCTGTGAAGATAAGGTTAATGAATTTATGCTTATGGAAAAAGAGGATTATGATAATAAAATCAAAAGAAGTAATGTTGACGATGAAGAAGTTGTCGTTGACTTGGAAGGAGAACTGATTAGTTCTCTAGAATAAATTGCTAGACTCAGATCTAAGAGGAAAAAGCAAAAACAATTGTTGATACAGTTCGAGAAAGACAATAAAGAACCTGATGAAGAATTTTCCATACTAAAAGTGGAATTAGAAGAGGCAAAGAAAATAGAGGACATTTTGAAACAACAGTTATCAGAAAAGAAGGCAAGATGTGAAGCCTTGGAAGAAGAGGTAGTAAAAACCAGAAAAGAGATGGAGAAGTTTAAAACATTGTCTCTCCAAAATATTCCAAGCATTAAAGCCACAACAAAACTAAATGACATTCTGAGCAAACAAAGATCTCCTTTGTTGAAGACTGGTTTAGGTTATGTAAATGGTTCAAGCAGCAAACAACCAAAAAGCAAAGAGCCAGTAAAGATGATCAAGTTCCAAGTCAGCAGACAATCAGACCATGAGAGTACTCTGTCACCAAAATATAATAAACACAAGATGATCCCTGATAAAAAACAAAGAGATCAGAAGATGGAGCAAAAAATGCCAAGAAGAAGGCCATCCTTCAGGTACCAAAATTTCTTCCATGGTTATTGTTTTTACTATTCCAATTTTGGTCATAAGATTGCAAATTGTCAAATTAAGTTTAGAGACATGCAACTGAGGAGGTCAATAAATAAACAATCTTTGAAACATAGAACTAAACAGCCAATGAGTAGACAATGTTGCACCAACCACTTTGACCTATTGAACAATGAGCTTGAATGCTATAATTTTCATAACTTCGACCACAAAGTTGCAAACTGCCATCTGAAGAATTACAAAGCAGATCCAGGGATAAAACCCTTAGCTAGAAATGCCAGCACATGGAAAAATAAAGATAGTGAAAAATGTGGTCTAGTACTTTCAGCTCAAAAACAAAAAGACCCCTGGAATATAGACAATGGATGTTCCAAGCACATGACTGGATACAAGCATGAGCTTTTGTATATAAGTAAAATCAAAATAGGAAATGTGACCCTTGGAAATGATGAACTGGGTAAAATCAAGGGTAAAGGGATGGTGAGTTTGAGTAATGACAAAGGAGATGCCTTGGATTTTTTGCTTGTATGTGGGTTGAAACATAATTTTCTCAGTGTAAGTCAAATGTGTGACAGAGGATGTGAAGTGTTGCTCACTTCCAAAGATTGTAAGATAAAGTCTGGAAACTCAAGACAAGTGGTGACTAAATGCATAAGGATGGATAATAATGTTGATATTGAATCCTCCCCTGCAAGTAAAGAATAAGTAGAAGAAGAATCATGCCATAAGATGGAAGTAGAATTTTTGAATCTTAGAAAGAAAGTTGAGAAGTGAAACACCCAAATCAAGTTCTTGAACAACTCCATGACCCTGGATGAGATCTTAGATAGTCAGAGATCACCAAATGGAAAATATGGTCTTGGATACAACAAGGAAGAAATCAATACTCCTAAGAAATCTGAGGCAGGTCCTTCATTTGTAAAAATGGAAAGCAGGTATGACTCAGGTTCTTCATGTTCAAATAATGAAAGCAATACTACAATATTTAGAAGATCAGATCAAGGAAGACATTTAGAAGCTACTCATACACCTCAAAGTAAGTTTAGATGAGAGACACCTTCATGGATGAATCAAAGGAGGTATGAGAGTGTTTGTAACGGTTATTGTTTTCTCTTATGATGGATATGGTCATAAAAGCCTTGGATTGTAGGCATATTGAATATATATATATATATATATATATATATATATATGAGCTACAATTGCACAGTTTTCCAGTAGGATAGCAACATCCGCAGTAGCAACATTCTGATGTACAAAATGATATACATGACATCCTGTAGAGATAACAAGAAGAGAGACCTTGTCAGAAAGAGCTAACATTTAGAAACAAAGGGGGAGTCATTCGATTATGACAAGAAAAGGTTGATGAAAGAGTCCCAGTAAAACATATGAGCAATATTGATTATACTACAGAGGACACAACTGAAGATGAAGATGCACAGGTCCAAGAATCTTGTATTTCATTCCAAGACTAAGCACATCCCCATAAAATACCATTTTCTAAGAGAGCAGGTCACCAATAATATTGTTCAGGTTCATTACAGTCCAACCACAAAACAAATTGCAAACATCTTTACTAAACCCCTAGACAAGACACCATTTGAATATCTTTGTCGGAAGTTGGGTGTCATCTCTTCTCTCACCTAAGAGAGTCCATCCTGTCAAGGGGAGTTTGTGTTGGTTGAATATCTGATACCTCTGAAAAGTACTACAACAACTAAGGGGGAGCATGTTTTCTTTGACATTGATGTCAAAGGGGGAGAAAAGGTGTGGTTTGGATGCTACAGTTGGAGGTCTAAGTAGAACAGTGCAGTCCTTCAGGGTTTCCATCAATGCCAAAGGGGGAGATTGTTGGCATGTTTATAGGTAGAGTGTGCTTGTCATTGATGGCAAGAAAAGCAGTGACGATGGTATGTTTACAGGGAAGAAAAGCATAAATGAGGAAAGCAACAATGATGGAAAACGGGGAAAGCATAAGTTCAAGAGAAGAAGCGAACAGTATGAAAATAAAAGCTCAGGAGGAATAGCGTGAGTATGCAGATATTAAAGCTCAGAAAGAAGCGTAATATTAGGAGGAGGAGAGAAAAGTATGCAGATATCAAAGCTCAGAAGAGATAGCGCTTTGTGCTTTCCAGAAGTGCATTCGAGGTCCAAGAGAAGGACTCGCAGGAGGAGAAAAGGTCAAGACCTTTGAACACTTAGAAAACCTTCTAAGTCAGAGAGATCAGAAAGCTCAGGAGGAAGAACAACAATGGCCATTGGATCACCAATCCTGAATACCTGATGATCATTAGATCAACGCCCAGTGACCAGAGGAAACGCAGAGGAGAAGTACAGATCTGATCCGTTGTATCTGAGCACCGAGGATCAACAGTCATTGGATATAGAAATAAATGCACGAAGGTTAAGCCTTTGGATGAGCATAGGAGAGCAGACATGTCGAAGTCCTGAAGTAAGCAGGGACCGTCCATTGTCAAGACTGATAGGTGGCATACGATCCTCTACTCTAGAGAAAATCACTTCGAGGATTTTTCAGTTTGAGACTTGAAAAACCTGAAGTCCAGAGAGCCAGAGTAAATGACAGTCATCAGATTAGTTTGAAGTGGAAGGATAGGATAAGCTAGAAAATAAGCATCACAGAAAGATCGAGCCATCGATTTGAGAACATGATCGACGAACAATGTTTAGTTCAAGTCTAAAAGTTGGGAGGAGGTTATTGTTTGGGGATTCTCACTTCGAAAGAATTGGCGACCTGAAAAGTTGAAATACCCGAAGTTTTGAAGGCTAAAGTCCCGAAGTGAATGGGGATCCACGTCAGTAAGACTACGTCAACAAGGACACATGGTGCAATCAGACAATGACAAGTGTCAAGTTGATTCGGCACTTCATGTTAATGTTTATGCCATTATTATAGTTCTTTGCATTTCAATAGATAAGAGCATCATAAGAACAAGATCACTGAGAAATACACATTCATAAGAGACACAACATTTATCTTGGGAAACCCTTTAGGGGAATAAAACACAACAAAAACTTCCTTATCATAAATAGCCAATACAATGTTCAAGAGATAACTCAAACCAATATAGATAGTCCTTCCCAAAAGATGTGCCACTCTTCTGCTCCTCTCTCTAAATGGTAATTGCAGCTTGCCTCATAAGAGAATGAGCAAGTGAGTTGTGTCATAAAGTGAGGCACTAGCCTCCCTATATATACAAGACTAGCACGTGTGAAAGGGTTTCACTGGCAGGGCCGACCTCTCACTCTGGGTGGGTAAACCCACCTTTAATTTAATTTCGGGTCTTAATAATAACTGTTGGGGCCGACTTCTTATTCTTCCTATTACAATTGTCCGATGACCAATCCATAAAAGGGGATTTGGTCCTAATACAATTACCGACATGATTAATCCACAATGGGGATTAATCCAATGAATAAAATAACAATAAGAATAAGAATACTCTTCGCAGTTACATTATTTCAACACTCCCCCTTAACAAGAAGGGTCTTCTTCAACAGCATCAGGCGAGAGAGGTCTGCATCATTAGTGGCATCAGGAGGACAATATAGTCAATATCATCTTGAAACATTGGCTAGCATATTTATGAGTCATCGGAAGTTTTCTTCATCATAAGCATCATCATTCTTGAAAGAATTCCATCATCATCTACATCAAAATGTATCAGTAAAAAATGATACCTCATCACAGCAATAGGCTGGCACATCACAGTACTACACTGGCTCAATGTCACAGCTATTAAGATGGTAGCTCAGTGTTAGTCACATCTTGATTTACGTCTAATAACGAGGTCAAAAGCAAGGAATCATCTTTCTTTATGTCTAACAACTAGGTCAGAAGCAAGGAACACATCATCATCTCGCTTTACGTCTAACAACTAGGTCAGAAGTGAGGAATCATCTTGATTTACGTCTAACAATGAGGTCAGAAGTAAGGAACACATCAACATCTTGCTTTACGTCTAAAAACGAGGTCAGAAGTGAGGAATCATCATCATCTTGCTTTACGTCTAACAACGAGGTTAGAAGTAAGGAATCATCTTGCTTTACGTCTAACAGTGAGGTCAGAAGCAAGGAACACACAACGTCATGCTTTACGTCTAACAGCGAGTTCAGAAGCAATGACTCATCTTGCTTTACGTCTAACAGTGAGGTCAAAAGCAAGGAACACATAGCGTCATGCTTTACGTCTAACAATGAGGTCAGAAGCAATGACTCATCTTGCTTTACGTCTAATAGTGAGGTCAGAAGAAAGGAATAAATATATATACTCCCCCCTTTCAGGGAGGGTCCTTTTGGACTATACCGAGATTATCTCAAAAGTGTTCAAACTTTACACGAGATAGAGGTTTGGTCAACACGTCAGCAACCTGTTCATCCATGCTAATGTACTGGAGCTTCAAGGCTCCTCTTTGTACCATGTCGTGGATGAAATTATAGTGTATTTCTATGTGCTTCGACCTGTCATGGAATACAGGATTCTCTGTCATCTTTATGCAGCTCTGGTTGTCACATAGAATCACGGTTTCTCTCATCTCCAAGTCAAATAGGCCAGTCAGCAACTTTCGAAGCCATATAGCTTCGCAGCTAGTAGAACATGCGGCAATGTACTCTTCTTCCGCTGTTCTGAGAGCAATATTGGATTGCTTCCTACTCTGCCACGAGATCATGGCTGATCCCAATCTGAAATAGCATCTGGAAGTGCCTTTTCTGTCTGCAATGCTTCCTGCCCAATCTACATCAGTATATCCACTCAATGTGAAGTCATGATCTCCATCATAGCTAAGACCATAATCCATTGTACCTTTAAGGTACCTCATCACATGTTTTTCAACCACTAGGTGAACACGTCTGGGCTCTACCAGAAACTGACTCAAGGTGTTTACTGCAAAACAGATGTTTGGTCTGGTGTTCGTTAGGTACATTAGCGATCCAATAATTTGTCTATACAGTGTGACATCTATCAAGTCTGACGAAGTATCGACTAGCAGCTTCAGCTTTGCTTCCATGGGTGTATTCATGGGCTTGCATTCTAGCATGATGAATCTCTTTAAGATTTCGACCGTGTGCTTCCCTTGGTTAAGGAAGATCCTTTCTGGACTCTGCCATACCTCAAGACCTAAGAAGTAATGCATTAGGCCAAGGTCTTTCATTTCAAATTCTGCGGCAAGTCTCTTCTTACATTCAACGATGAGATTTTCTTCTCCAGTTAAGAATAAGTCATCCACATATAGTAGTAATATTACTGGTTCATTATCCATAATTTTGAAGTAGAGATTTGAGTCTACTTTACTCTTGGTAAAGCCTAAGCTTGTCAAGAAACTATCTATACGGCCATATCAAGCTCTGGGAGATTGCTTCAATCCGTATAAGGCTTTCTTCAATCGACAAACATGAGACTTCATGTCTTCAACCTCAAATCCTTGGGGTTGCTCTATATACACTTCCTCTTCGATAACACCATTCAGGAAAGATGTCTTCATGTCCATCTGGTGCAACTTCCATTTCATCTTGGCAGCAAGAGCTATAATGGTTATGATCGAAGTGTATCTAGCCACAAGAGCGAATGTCTCTTCAGAGTCAATGCCTTCCTTCTGGGAAAAGCCAAGAGTGACAAATCTTTCTTTATATTTCTCAATACTTCCATCAACAACATGTTTTATTTTGAAGAGCCATTTTGATGATACCACATCCTTACTTTTTGGTCTGGGAACTATTTCCCATACATCATTCTTTATTATGGATTGGTATTCCTCTATCATTGCATCTGCCCATTCCTTCTTTTGAATGGCCTCTTCAAAGCATGTAGGTTCTTCATCAAGTAGATTGCACATCAAAGCCGTGTAATTGGAGAATGGCTTTGGTCTTTTCACCTGTCTCGTGGTTCCTTCTAGAACACCATACTTCTCTCCATATTGAATAAGCTCTCTTGCCCAAGCAGGCTTTCTTTTATGGGAGAAGGTCATTTGAGGAGGTTCTTGAACTTCTGTTATGTCATGGTCTTCAGGAGTCTCCTCATCATGGGAAGTTATGACTTCCCTTACAGGTTCTACAACTCTGGGAACTTCCCTCATGGATTCTGCAATCCTGGGATTTACAGGTTCCTCTTCATATATTTCTTCAAGCTGGCATCTTCTTGATTTCTTAAGTGTTTCTTCTTCATCAAAGGTCACGTCCCTTCTGATCTCAATATGGTGGTGACTAGGTATGTAGATTCTGAAGGCCTTGGATACCTCACAGTATCCCATGAATATTCCCTTCTTTCCGGAGGGTTCTAGCTTGTTTCTTTTCTCTTTCGGTATATGTATAAACATTGGACAGCCAGATATTTTGAGATGGCTTACCTCTGGCTTCTTTTCGGTGAACATTTCTTCTGGGGTCTTGAACCCAAGTGCACTATGGGATAATCTATTCTGCACATAAACAACTGCCATTGTTGCTTCTGCCCATAAGCACATAGGAATATCTTGATCATGAATCATGGCCTTTACAACTTCCATAATTGTTATGTTCTTCCTTTCAGCTACACCGTTTTGTTGGGGATTATAGGGAGTAGTGAGTTCCCTCTTGATCCCAACATCTCTGCAGAAGTTCACGAACTCCTTTGAGGTATATTCTCCTCCATTAT